>VZTZ01045544.1:1106297-1393374 GCA_013400955.1 Drymodes brunneopygia | reverse complement strand
TTTACTTTTGCTTTTGTGAACTAGGAAATATGTGTAGTCATTGCTTCTTCTTTAGGTAGGGCCTGGAGTAACATTTTGATGACCAAAAAAAAAAAAAAAATTATGTGAGTTTTACTGCAGAGAAATGCACACTATGACAATTTTTAATACTTTCTGTGTGCGTGAGAATACAGAATGAAACCAACCAAAACAGCTGGGGGCAGTGTTTTTCCTCTTCTTCTAATAAACTGTAGGAAGTATTACTAAACTTTTCAGTGGGATAAACAACTGTCTTGCAAGGTCAGAGAGGTGCTGCTGGCATTATGATCTGGCTTCATTTATTTATTTATTTATGATCTCCAGTATGTGCAGTTGTGTATCAGTTTGTGTGCTGCCTCTGTGGAGGTGGCATTTCAGTGCTCTGACAGCAGTCTCAAGCTAAAACCCACACCCCAATTCCAGGAATCCAGAACACATCTGGGAGGACAAAAGTCACCAGATAATATGAGCATATTTCAAAGTGTGGTGGGAATATCTTTCTAGGAAATAATGTGTTTGATGTTTCTCAGAGCATGTTAGTCTTTCTCTTATCTTACATGATTATAGACATGAAGAAGTATATTCTTCTAACAAAGTAAAAAATCAGAATTTGCATTGAAAAAAAAGGCAAGAAGTTGTCATTATAACATAATTGTAATCCCAAACACTAAACAAGATTGGGTACCAGTAATCTTTCTCAACAGGGAGCACTGATAACATCTCTCAAGGATGCACACTACAGACTAACTTCTCAGATCAACCTCCTTCCATGATTACTGGCTTCTAATTATATCTATATAATAATCTAATTATATCCCTGATATATCAGATAAACACTGGCAGCAAATAAACCTTCAGAACTAATCTGGGCACTCTTCTTGTGTCTGTGCAAGTTTGGTGGCCTCATTAATTATGAGTTGTGTTTTGCTGAAAATGCAATTAAAATCTTAGTAAGTCATCCTAGACTGAGTTAATTCTGATGTTTACATTTCATATCTTCATTTTCTGACTTGAACTTGCCTTTCCCTTCCCTCATTAAGTAAAGGGAAGACCAAGTGCTCACCTTGGAGGTGGCACGCATTTTACCAGGCAAAGCTCTGACTGCATTGTCACCTCTGCTGAAGTACTTTAAACCTCACATGCTGTTGAGAAATGTTTACTATTCAAATTCTTAATTATAATCCAGCTGTGCCCCCAGCATTTGTGAAAGATCAAATGTGACAGAATGGGAAAAAGGAGTAAAACTGAGAAGGTGTTTCAAGCAGGGGTACATGGAGGCACTTACAGAGTTGCACTCAGTTTGAGAGGCCTTGTCTCAACAACTGGTTTGTTCATCCAAATCTGGAAGAATACTGTCTGTTCTACCAAGTAGAAATTGGCCCAGTAAAAAGCACATGGCATTTTTTTTCCTTTCAACAGAGTAAAGTTGTGTTTGGAAACTTCAGAGTGAGCTGAATATATTTCAGTGTAGATAACTGATTCCAGTTAACTGTGGCTTGTAATCACCAAGGCTGCACTGAACTTAGGCTATTTGTTTTCTGATATTGAGAAGTTGTGGTATTGCAGGGTATCTGTGCTTCACTTTAAATCCTAATAATGGTCTTTATATTCAGGTTGTGGGCTGAGGAGATGTGATTGACCGTGCACTCAATAGTGGGTGCATTTCTCTCTTCATCTCTTTTAACTTTTACCCAGATCTGCATTTGAGTTTTATTTGAGCCTCCCTCTGTATAAAAAGGAGATTTGGGAAAGCAGCCCATAACTGAGGTAGCTGTTAAAATTCTGACTGTTTATTTTTTAAAAATTGTTATTACTTCTAGATCCAGTTGGGAGAGGGGAGTTAGGTATTTTATTCATCAAGAGATCAGCCAGCCACAAAGCTAAAATTAACAGCCCAAACCTTCTCATCTCCTATGAAACCAGTCAGTAGACTGCAAAACTAAGCCTTTAGTTGTAAAGTATTACCAAATGTAGTTGCTATTTTTTATCTTTTACTGCATTTTTCATAGATTAAGATAACCCCTTTTGCCTTTGGAAATGGTATAAATCCACCAAGTGGTACCGTTGTTGAAACACTCAAAGTATGGAAGTTCAGTGCAGGAAGCTTTCCTGAAGGAATACTTGAAAAGGAAATGTAGCTCCTGTGATTTACTGGGATCCAATATTGTCAAACCACATATAAAGCAGTATTTGGCACAGATTCTTGAGCAAGAGATGTCTTGAGGGGGTTGGTAAATTAGAGCCTTGCTTTGGTTTCTTCTTGAGCTTTCTGAAGCAGATGAGAGAACCGAGTATAAAAGGTGGGTGTGATGTGGACTTCTCTGGATTAAACGTCTCTTGCATAGTGAGAGAGGAGACAGTAGGGCTGGGTTCTGTAGCCCCTCAGGATCCCTCAGAGTTTTCTGTTTTTGTGTTACCAGGATGACACATGCCCCAGTATAATTTCCAGATGGCTTTTGAAGTTGGATGTAGCAAAGTATTTGCTAGATGGCTCTCAGAAGAGAGCCCAAGCTGTGTTCCATTGTCAGGGGCAGTGAAAGGCTTATCTCCCCAGTTAAAACCATAGGGCTGTTCTGTGGGGACACTTGTTTCCAAATGTGTCTGGGTTCTAATTCATTTTGTTACAAAGATTTTTCTTAGGTATTTTGTCAGTGATAGATTTTGGAATAGCTCAAATATATTCATTGCATGAAAAATATATATGAAAATATAAGTGCAATGAGAGGAAGGGAAGATGCGAGCACACCCAGATAAATTATATCAGTGTACTCAAGAGAAAGAAATCCTGACTGTAGATCTAAAAGTCAAAGATTAAGCTTCTGTTGACTTCAGTTGGTAAGAATTTGACCCAGAGAAAATAAGAAACATGCCTTACATGAACTGATGTCAAGATGTATGTCCTTTGGCCCACAGAAAGAGGATATTTAAAATATTTACGTAAATATTTCAAAGGCTTGCCAGTTGAGCTTTGTTGAAGGAACCTGCATGTGTGTTGACCTTATGTTTGTTTGTTTCACGGAAAGCTCGTGCAGCTGCTTTTCATAACTGTGTTCACATCTGCTGTTGCTGAATGGTTCTGAGCCTGGTTTCCAAAGGAAATGAGTTTTATGTGATTACACTGTGTGTGCCTGGGTGTGCCTGCACACGTGCAGCCACAGGAGTGTGAGTGTTTCCCGCTGCAACAGCGTTTTTAACTCGCTGGCCACTTTCAACCAAACCTGAAGTCAGGGCCCAGCTTCTGAGGCAGTCCATTTCTACAAATTTCCTGAAATGCTGGCACCTAGGAAAGACAGCTGGAGAATGAGAGACTTTGGAGGAAGGAGCATGCATGAGTTCAGCCCTTGTGATGCACCAGGGAGCAGAGGTGTTGGAAATGACCCGACTGATGGAAAGCTACCTTGTTAGGTGCTGGAGTAACTGGTTGTGACAGAGAAATCTGTAAGGAATCTGACTTCATTAATTTCACTGCTCACAAATTTTTTTTTTCTAATGAATTGTCATTTTATTTTAAAAAAAACCAAAACACACAAAAAAATGGTCTTTTTTTAGTAGTAATAACTGTAGCCTCTGTTTTTGGAGAGGAAATTTTAGATTTAAGAGAGGAAGAAAGCATGAAGGGTTTGTGCTAGTTTTTATTGGCAAGAACTTTGGATGGTATTGGGTGTGAAAGCTGTAAATTATTTCTGCAAGGAAATAAGGAAAGGAGGATAAAACCATTAAGTTACATTTTTTATGTTACATGAATTTGCTATGTACCAGAAAGCTTCAGAAAACTCCCTTGAATTATTTCTGAGTTGTGTTGATGGTGTTTCTCATCTTTTCCCCCCCTATGGAACAAATCCACTGTTATACTAGAAAATAAAGGAAAAATTGTAAGCAATAGAGGGTAGAAATCTTTAAAAGTTGCCTAATCTACCTGTGATTGATGTATACAAAGAGATATGTATTAGACTGGGTGCATACCTATACTACATATATATGTATATGTGTGTGTACATGGGTATAGAGAGTGAAAGAGTGAATAACACAGAGTAGGAGAAGGATCTTTCTTATTGGAAAGGGAATTTGTAGCTCACTAAATGCTGAAAAACCTTTCTTTCCAGCTCTGATGGGCTGTGAAACATTATACTTTAAACCTATCACTATTCTGGGACTGAATCTTGCTTGTCCTGTACCTCAGGGAAATGTAATTTGGGAGTGTGTACGTGAGTTTGTCTTAGGGATTGAGAGGTAAGTGGGAAATCCACAGTGAAGAGAAAGAAAGGAAACATTTCCTGGTGAAGGGGAAAAGTTTTGTGGGTTTTTTTTATATATTATTTTTTTAAAGTAATTGGAGATGTTCAAGTGTTCAAAAGGCAGGACTGTTAGAAATGGCCTTAGGGAAAATGCATTAATGGGAACACAAGTATGGAACATGTGAGTGGTCAACAGGACATGATGAATTAAACTTAATGTACACTTAGAGGCTTAATTAGAAGATTTTTAGATTTATTACATGAATTTGCAGTGTAATTGCCTTCAAAGCAATAAAAAATAAAAGCAGAGGTGATGCCTTATTAGAGCTTACCTTTTCTAGCATATTACTGGTTTTACCAAGCAAAAACCCTATTTTTTTTTTGTGATCACATTTCAAGAAGTGACCCCACCCCAAAACGAGCGTGTTTTTCTCTCAGTAATACATATAATGCTGAGAGAAAGAGAGACAGTTTCTATGTGTGCACACAAAAGTTTCTCAGATGAGGATTTCACACGTGTACTGTGATGTAGAAATATCCCGGTTTTCATAGAAAAAGCCACAGGGAAAAGTCACTTTAAAACATATCATAGCTTAGCTGGAATGCTTTATGATGGAAGCTCAAAATAACTGCAAAACATTGTTTGAATGTAATTCAAGTATTGGGAAAGAAAAAATATTAGCAGCCCTGCACCTCTCATTTATCTGAACATCAGCAAACGGACACTTCATTTCATATCTTGACATCTCTTTGTTTTTATATATTTGGCTGGTATATATCAAGGAAGACACAATGCAGTTTCTTTGAACTCTGCTGCTGAACATCTGTAAAAGTTTATTTGGCACATGGTAGTAATTTTAAGCTGTGTATGTGGCAAAGATGTGTGTATATCTCTGCACAGAAGTTAAACTGGTGAATCTGCCACATTTGTCTAAAACATTTCATTTGTCCAATATCTTTTTGAATTACATATCAGGTTAAAAATACAATATTTAAAAGGTTTCTTTGTGTTTAAGTGTTCCTTAGAACAAAGTACTCAACAAAGACCCTACATCAGCTCTAGGATTTTGGATGAAGAAATAGATATGCATATATATAATTTACATATGCGTATATTTTGTTCACCACAGACACTGAGAATTAATTTACTTTTATAATTGTGATCTGCAACCAAACCATTTCTGGTGTAAATGAGAATGTTTGGATTGCTAGCAGAGAATGGAGGACGGTGTAAATCCCAGTTTTCCTCTGCAATTAAACTTTGTGACTTTTTTTAATATGGCCTAATCATGATCTTTTTTCCTCCCAGGATCATATGACACATGCTTTTCATGAAAATACACAGATACTTTCCTAAAATCTATTTCCTATTCTGTCATTGGAATAAAAGCTTTTGCTTATGACAGAGGTGTGCTTTGGCACTCAGTCACTGCTTCAGGGGACTTCACATAGAATCCACAGACTCCGAAAAGATTCAAGAGACTCTTTGTATGGCAGTCCGTTAATTCAGGACCTTATTCCCCTCATATTTATTTTAAAATGCAGGCGATAATAAATTTGAATTTCTTCAGTACTTGAGGTTAACATCCTATAGTCACTGCTTGGAGACTGCATCTTTTTACTCACCTGAGGAGACACTGGAGATAACTTGAGAGTGGAAGAGGAGGCCTGTAAGAGGAACCGATGAGAGCGGACACGGAGGTGCCCGTGGGCAAGGTCAGATGTGGAGCACTGGCAGAAAGCAGGGATGAAGCTCCTCAACTTAGAGGTTTCATTCAGTGTTTGCCATAAATCACAGAGTCATAGGCTGGTTTGGGTTGGAAGGGACTTGAAAGATAAGAATTTGACTTAGATTGAAGCTTCAGTTCGGACCTTTGTGCCATAAAGATCTTTTGACTTGTTGATTAAACCGTCAGCAGATTAATTTACTCCCTTGTTTAAAACACTCTTTAAAGCACCAAAATGCTTGAGGCCTTCAGAAAGCTCCTTGTACCTCAATGGCAGAAACATGAATGAATGAATGAATGCAGAGTGTACTGTGCTATGTTTCTGGGGCTGTTTACAGATACAGCTACCTTTTGCTGTAATCTGATATGCATATTCATATTTCACGTTAGAAAATCTGCAAGGACTTTGCTGAAAACTTAGAATACTGAAAACTTTGCCTTTTTAAATTTCATAGCAGAATCATCAGAAAATGCTGTGCTTAAACTGAGTGTAAAATGCAACCCTTTTTATATTTCATCCCTGTATAGTGTGCAGCTCCTTGATGTCAGCTTTCTGAGAGTCCAGTATTTGCATTAAGAAATACTGCATATCTGCTGGTGGGAATAATTAAACTGGATTCCTGTGGTGTGAATAGATGCCATAGCTTTTATTGTGCCCCGTTTTCCATGTGTAATTGAGCAGCTTTGTTGTAAGAGAACAAAGGTTAGATGTATGCAAGTTTATCTGGATGCTAGGTTTAAATTAGAGGAAAACCCAATTCCTTCTACTTTTTCCAGGTTCTCTGAAGCTTGTATGCAAAGGGCACGCTAATAACCTCCTCCAACACGTCACCAGTGTTGAGGAGCTTTTTATTTTTACCCAAAATTTTTTTGGTCTTTGATCCTAATCTGGGAAACAGAGGGGTAACAAAAAGCATAGTTAGAAAGAACCAGGACCATCTCAAAATGTATTTTAAAAAATTTCATGGCTTATTTTTATGAGTATTCAAGAAAACATGTGGCTCAGCTGAAAATCTCCAGGGAGCAAAGGAGCTGTGTCCTTTGCACAGAGAATCTTAGCAGATGCACTTCTACTTTAAAGAAGATACTGTTTCCATTATTATTATCAGCATAATATTAGGCTGTGAATGTTTTTGATGTCTCTAAAATGGCCTTTGAGGAGTTCCAGCTTCCTGTGTGGTGATATGGTCATTAGAATAATGTGGTCCCAGCAGTGTTGTGTTCCAAATCATCTGCCTCTAAATACCTGTCATTGCCAAATAGAGGGTTTGGGTTTGAGAGGTTTTGGCTTTTTTTGCTGTGGTTTTGGTTTTTGTTTTGTTTTGTTTTGTTTTGTTTTGTTTTTCTAGCCAAATGTCATTGGAGCTTGCAACTTACACAAATGAAATATAAGACTGGATCTTTAAATATTGTTTTGGAAAAGATTGTCTTGTTTTCAGTCTGATTTCACACCTAAAAAGTTTTACAGAAGGCCTGATTTATCTGGCTCTAGCAACGCTTCTCTATAACACAGTACATGGCTTGTCTTTATTTTAAAGACAACTAAACTATGGAGAAAATTGTGGGGGGAGAGTGGCTGCAAAATTTACCAAAACCAAATCAAAGCAGCACAAATGTAAGCGCACATGAAACTGTAAATCAAGTTACAACTCCAGAATGCTGTCCCTCTGCCTTCCTGTCCTTTATGAGCTTCATGAACTTCAACTGAGTGAAAGCAGCAAAACCTTCAAGTGCATGGTACTTTATATATTTTTTTCTTTGATTGGGATTATTTTTCCTATTTTCATTTCATGACAGTGACAGTGCTGGTGACATTCGTAAAATCCTTACAGCATTGCTTTTTGGTAGAAGCAATTAGATCTGATACCACCTTGAACCTTTTAGTGATATTTAGTTTGTTTTTATTGAGAATGCTCATGGAGACAGAGTTTTTATTTAGGCTTTCTAGGCACAGGTTTCAAGGGAGATCACTGCTTCTGTTCTGTTTGGAGACCGAGGCAGAGAGATGCGACTGGAGCTGTTCAGGGTGTCAGGAAAAGCTGAGTCAAACCAGCTGGATCCTCAGACCACCAATTCAGCACCCCTTGGAGCAGAGCCCTGTGCCACCCCAGAGCTGCTGCACTGGAAACCAGCTTGACATGGAGCACTCCAGGCCCTGAGGTGTTTGCACACAAATCCTTTGTGTGACAGCACTCGCATCTCAGGCTTGCAAACATGGGGGTGATGAGTGTGTTATAAGTGTTTGGATAGATAAAACCAAAATGAACTGTTAAAATGGCTTCATTTTTTAACTTGTAAAAAAAGTTCTGAGCAGGGCAAGATATTACCAGTGCTAAGAACAGCTCTGAAAGGATGTCAAGATAGCGCTACTATCAACATGAGCGTTTGTGGTGATCCTTCAGAAAAAAAATAAGCTGAGAAACAATTTTTCTTCTTCTGTCCCTGGGGACTTACTGACTAGTGATGACTTGTCTGGCTCAGCTATGTGTATTCTAATTCACTTTCTTTGCCAAGATCAGTCAACACTCATTAGAAGAAAACTTCAGCACTTAGTTCAGATTCAGTAAATAGCTTTATTAGTTTAGGTGAAATACTCTTAAGTCTTCAGCCTTACCCAGATGACACAGTAATCTGGGTGTAACAAGGAGAGAAACTATTCATAAATCCTTCTTTTATTTTAGTGTCACTGAAATGGAGTTGAGTTTTATAAATTACTGGTTTTGCTCCCTTTCTATGGAGATTCTGCTGTTACAAACCCAAGACTGACTCTTTTTTTGTAGATGTAGGCTTAATTTTAGCTCAGAAAATTATTTGAGCACTGAATTATAACTGTCTGATGCAAAACTAAATGTAGACCTGAGTTGCAGTTTTTAAAAATCTGTAAGAATATGTACTAGAATAAGTAAAATGAATTAATTCATAGAATATAGGAATCATCTGTTGGTGGTGGTAAAGTACTTTATCACAAAAGTTTATTGGTTTTGTTAGAAACACATCACACTTACTGCACATTAGAATGCATTTATCCTTGGGCTATAAGTTTGTGTAAGGAAACAGTTTTTAACCACTTCAAAATCATAACAGGCTAACCTGTTCCACCAAAGGAAACAAAAAAAACAGTTATAAAAGAACAGTTCTCTTTTTTGTGGAGGTGGTTTTATACAATGCTTTTAAATTTGGTATCATCTATGAGTGTACCCAATTATAAAATTGTAGATAATTATTCGATGCAGTAAACAAGGAATTACATTTCATCTTCAGTTTTGAATTCCCTTTATTGGGGTTGGTTTAGTGACTGGCATTACTTAACAGTTTTTCTTTTCTTCTCCATACCTTTCTTTAAATAAAAATCCTACATTCCAATGTCTTGCAATCAGTCCATTTGCAGCAGTGTTACAGAATTGCAGCCACAAACACGACCACAGGAGCAGTCGTGATTTACCTGAAAAATGCTCTCAGGTAAATTACATAGCAGATGGCCTGTGAATGAGGCTTTTAAAACTATTTTTATAAACTCAACAGCAAATCACCAAAAACAACAAAAAAAAAGAAAATACCCACAATATGCTTAGAATCAGATGCTTGTGTTGGTCCTTGAATAGTTGTTACAACCCCAAAGCCTCAGCTGAAATAAGAAGGACACAGAGCCACTGTCGGGATCTTGGGAGGTGCCAGGACTTCCAGTGGATCTCCTGATTTTTTGGGACTGCTGACAAACAAGTAGTGAGCATGTGCATATTTGTATATGTATATATAAATACGTGATTTTCAGACGTGTGGAACTGGTGATTCATTGTTTGGGGATTTTGTCTGTGAGAAAGGGATGGGAGGCAGTAAAATGATTTTTTTCAGCTTGTGGTTGGAATTGAATAGTAGGTGCAGATTCTGAGATGATTAAAAATCTTTGTCTCGTCACTGAAAACTATTAATATTTAGGCAATTTGAAAACATAGAAACCTATGGAAGAATATATTGCTTGTGTGTAGTACATCTCTGTGGATATTTTAAACTGCAGTCCTGTTTCTTCCTGTCATTTCTTGTAGCTGTTCCTGAAATTTAACGACCTGACTTGAATTCAAGTTAACACAATTACCTAAAACTTTAAAGTCCAGCAGTAATTAGAGTACACCTAATGTCAACAGGGCTTCAAGGAGCTTGTTAAAGAATGTAAATTTAACTTGAGCACACATAAAATGGTCACCTAGACACAGGTATGGAAGCAGCCTCATTATCCAATAAAAGTCAGTGATGTGAAGTCCTCCTTTATTTTGCCCCAGGAATCTGACAGGCATTTTCTCTGCAGGATTTGATCATATGAGAACAAATGTAAGGATGGCGTTCCAATTATGGTACTTTTTCTTTAAATCTGCATCTTTTATTAACCTCATGCTCCCATTAGAACAGGTGAATGGAAATGATCAGATTCATATAATAATAAATGCTCTTTCATGTTATAAACAGGTCATAGAAAAATCTCAGTTGTACAATTTCAGTATGATTTAAATCTATTTAATGATTGGTTAGCAGACTTTCATTTCAGAATTTAATGTGGGTATAAAAATACAGTGGAAGTATCTTGTTAATATTTGCTCAGGTTAACATATTGATAATGTGGTCAAGGAAGATGTGTCTGTCTGTGGCAAACACAGCATACTAAGAGCAGAAAGCTATGAATAAGTTAAATTTCTTAACATATGTGAGCAGAGTTGTGGCAGCATCAAGAGGATGGAAGGATTTTCATTAACATAAACCCATTTTCGTTTCTGAAGGGCTCAGTGATCTAAATCCTCTCAGTATTTATCCACGTTTCAGTATTTATGTCGAGATCTAGGTCACGCTCTACATCTATTTGAGGTTTTCATACAGCCCTCATGTTTCTAATGTTCTGTGACCTTTGGCTGTGTGGGAAGCCATGTGGTTTTTTTCAGCCAGGAACCTGGCACTAGAGAAAGTGAAGTCAGGTTTGCACAGTCGAGTCAGTCAGCGTGGTTCTGTTCCCAGATTTGTAAATGTGGACAAGTGGTTTTGTCACTTCAGGTGCTGGGTTATGGGGCATCACAGATTCCAGACCTGGACAATAAAATCCCACCTGATCCGTTTCTAACATTGTTGATTTTTTGCAGTGTTTTAGAGAAAATCATGAAACATCAGTAAATTAACCTAAGCCCTAGTATTCTCATTTTGGTACAGATAATTATAGACTTCTTGGTTAAACTTCACTTTTCTTGGAAGAACCAAAATTTTAGTCCATCTTTGTGTCATGAAGCGTCGTGTGAATACTGATTTATTCTGTAGTGTGCACATCCAGCTGTTTCTGTGAACATGGCATCAAAAATGTGATAGTTTTATTGTAAGCTACAAGAACTACTTAGTAAATTAAATGCTGACATGTTTGGTAAGGGAAAAGAATTTTGATAATATCACTGTAAAACAAGATGATTTTCAACACCAAATACTTAAAGCAGCTTGAAGCCTAAATCTGCTGCAAACTAAATTACTCTGGTAGGATGCCTAACTTTTTCTGGGGATCACAAATCACAAATAAGCATAGGCTGGAGCTGCCAGTTGCATTGCTTACATAAACCAAATGCTTAGTGTTTGAGACATTGTTCAGAAAGACAGCATTAAAAGTTTCTCCATGAATCACAAGGAGAAATAAATTTAATTGCTGACCTCTTGGGTGTGAGAGGTAACCTGTGTATGCCACCAACATATATATTGTGGGTGTCAGTGCTAATACTGTTTCCTTCTCAGTGTTGTATGGGAGGCAGTTTAAGTATTATGATTATGACAGTCTTGAAATTTAAACATGTATTTGTTGAAGTTACTCAGTGATTGAAGTCAAATCAAGAAATAGTTCACAAATAGCCTGGTATCTTTTGCAGAAAAAGGGTTTTTTCAGCTGTTCTCAGAGCTGGGTGAGGCAAAGAGAAATACGCTGTTCAGTGCTTAGCTTTACCAGACACGAGTGGCTAAAATCCTGCACCACAAACTGGGGTTTGGAGAGGGGACCAGGGAAAGCTAATCCAAATTACTTTCTTTCATTATAGGGCAGTGAATAAGTCACTCTCTTCATTGTCCTTCTCTCTTCCTTTCTCTTGCAGCAAGTATGTGAAAGTGTATGAGGATGATAGATGCTGTAGTCACCAACTAAGTCTGTGGGTGTTAGGCTTTTACATAGAAATGAAATGGGTTTTCTGACTCTTTGCCACTTGCTTATTTGAGAGATGGTCAGCATCTCAGGAACCTGCCCTGTGTGACAGACCCTTGATGGACTAGTTTAGAGACAAATGTAGCCCAAAAAATGCTGTATTTTTTTCTTAGTTGCCCATAAAGATGAACTGCAAAATGAGGGTGAGCCCAGCCTGTAGTTATGGCTGTGTGCTCTGTAGAGGACACAAATGGGAACTGACCCCCCTCCCGACAGGAAGTGCTCAAAAATAGTGTATTTACGCTTTCCATCTGTAACTTTCAGTAATTATTTATTTGTTACTGTCTAAACACTTGTCAGATGTTTTCAATTACTTTATTCTAACTGGGGAGAAATAAAACACATTCTTGAGGTTGATAGGAAGAACAGTTCCCTCCCTTTTCCTGCTCAGAGATTATGCCAGATATTCATACATAACAGTGCATATAATATTGCAAAATAATGTCACTTACATGAAGGAATTCTGTGGAGTTCTGGCTTCAAACAGGTGCTCTTCTAAGCTCTTCACCACCATTGCCTGCTTCCTTGTCTCTTTTTTTTTTGTGGCTGGGTGTCCCTGTAACGTAGAAAAATCTCCATCGCTCTGTATTGCCATAACTGAAGACTGGTGCTGATATAAATCAATGCCAAGTAATTGCTAGGCCTTGTTTGTTTGCTTGGTTTGTATTTGAGAATAAGCAGGGCAGTTCTGGGAATAACCTAAATGTTAAAAATCCTCAACTCTAATAACAGCAGTGTTCCTTATTGATGGGTGTTGGTTACACTTTCAAATAGTTAATGGTCAGGAAAAACAAAAAGCCCACAATTTGGTGAAATCTCACTGAACGAATGTCTAATGGAGAACAGCTCTCAAAGGCATAGGGATGAGGAGTACCTTTGGGGAGAGAAGAGCAAGACAGGCAAAGGGCAAGGGGTTGTGAGATCTGGAAAACAGGTTTCATGAGCTGTCCCTTCAGTGAGCATGGCTCTGCAGCAGTCTCTGGTGAATACAGGGGACAGCACTCTCAGTGACCTCCCCTCATCCCTCCAGAGTGCAATGGCTGGGTTCAGCCACAGCGATCAGTAAATGCAGCACTCATAACGCGTGCAGACAAATCTTTTTTTTTTTTTTAGCCTGCCAGTGCTAAGATTGCTTTTGTCCATGCACACAAGTGAAAAAGACTGACTTCAGTTAACTCCTGCTTTGAAATCCCCTTCTAGAACTTTGGGAAGTATCCTAGTGTGCATTCTTATAGGTTGCAAACATTTGTTTTTCACATGTTGATGCTTTCTTAATACTTTCTCTTCCTTAAAACCTAATCTTTTCCTGTAGCAGCAACAGAAGAATGCAATCTTCTGTTAGAAAAATCTGTTGAAATTTCCTGTTATATTTGTTTCTCTGTGTGCAAATGTGTGCAAACCAGTGGATTTTAAATAGAATTCATTATGGAACAAGAATTCCTTGTTTTCTTTCATTTTGTTTGGTCAACTTAAAAAGAACATCTGTACCATCATCCTCACTGCAATTTTCCACCCTGGCAATTACCCACATGAGCAAAGATCGTGTGCTATTTTAGAGAGCAGGATATAATTGTGCAGGGTTTCTGTTGATCTGGGTAACTTAGTGGAAAAACTCTCTATTTCTATTTCTGATTAGACTAATCTTGGCAAAAGGTAGTAAGGGACACATTAGATGGCTTACCTGTAATTTAGATTTCTTTTAAGCAAGGTACAAATTGATGTTTTTGTGTACATAAAAGAACATTACAAAAAGATGTATTATTCATAGGTACTGCTTCCTAATGGGAGCTAAAACTTTTTAAATGCATAATGCACTAAGGAAAATACCTCCAACATTTCTTAAATGTCAAATATATTTAAATATTTAAAAATTAGTTGAATTTGTGCTTCATTCAGCAATATATTTAAAAAATGCATTCAGCATTGTGAGTTGTTTTGAAAATGCATTATCCAGTTAGCAACTGAATAAAATATTTATCTGACATGCTGACATAAAGATGCAAAATCATTGCAGTATAATTCTTTTGATGGAGGTCTTAAAGTGAGGTCAAATTTCCATTCATTTATAGGCACTGTACAAGGTTACTAGAAGGTCACCTCTTCTGAATAAATAGAGTGGTAGTTACAGTAGAAGACAATGAAAGCTGCTCAGTTGAATCTTTAAGTGAATTCTTTGTGCAACTGCAAAGAATTACAGCAATTGTTGAATCGTATTATTTTTCACATTGCAAGCTGGAGAAAAGACTCTAACCCAAGTATTATTGCAATCAGTGTAAAGGTTATTGCTTGGTGGGGCGTGATCCACCCTGTTAGGTGCTCTGCCTTTCGTTTTCCAAGAACTTTGAGAAAAACATGTCTGAATCATCAGTAGCGAATCTTGTTTGTGAATCTGGAGATGCTTCTGCCATCAAAAGCTCAGAATCCACTCTCACACTCAGAAGGCTTGTAGTTTGCTGTGATGTATGTGACATTCAGCTGTTATCAACTGACTGGGGGAATGGACCCGTCCTGACTTTGGTGAGACTTTTAAGTGCAAGGATATAAAGCCTCTGAAAAGGGTTGGAAACTTAAACAGGTGCAGAAATCGAGCACAGCTTCAATCAGGAATAATAACTGCACAGCCAAAGAAGTACAAAAGAAGGACAGAGCACACAAGCTTCTTCCTCTTTGCTGGTGCACTTCTGCCAGGGATTAAAACAAATCTGATATTTGGGGGCTGTTCATCTGTCCCTCGGAATTTGCTCTCACCCACAAATCCTCTTTTCAGGTGAGTCAAGCAAAAATGCTTCTCCCAAAAGGTAAAGGCAGAGACGAGTAAAGGCTTGAAGTGGATACCACTGTTTCTTTGCTCACCCTCAATTTGCCCTGTCCATCTGTCTTTCTTTCCATCAGCCTTCCTCTGTGCTGAATGCTGGCTGTGCTCAGACATTATTGTACCTGGCAGTGGTATTTGGAATGAGAAGTTTTCTTACTTTTGGACCTGTGAGTCCTTCCCCAGTATATTATACAGTCAGTCATGTTGTCCTATAGAACCTCTGACTACCTCAACATTTAAGTATTTTACTGTTCCTTCTGTTGTCTTTGTTGCAGTAAAGGACTACAAGTGACAAGGCAGTCAAGAGTAGTTCACCATCCCTACTTACTTAAATTCATATCTGAAAATTCTGCTAAAATTACCCAATTCATAATTTATTTTAGGAAACATGTCTGTTGTTGACCCTGGCTTTGTGTTGGGTGTTTTTAATTTTATTTCCTTTCTTCTCCAGTACCATTTCTGTGGTTATTAAAATGCTTAGGGACTTGATTTTCCAAGGTGCTTCTCAGCCAGAGCTTCAATAGTTCACCAGTTAATAGGTCTGAAAATCACGCTTCTTGTGTGCATTCTGTTGAGCACTGACCTCCTATAAAAGACTCAATGTCTTGCCCAGACACCCTTGCAGAACTGCCCAAGAAGTGGATTTTGCTGAATTAGTGAACTGTTCAAAATCCAGTGTGATTTCTATAATCTTAAAATGCAACAAGGTCTTGCTGAGTCGTTTTGTTCCTACTGTTGTAGAGAAGTGGTAAACCTTTTGTTTTCCCACTTTGAAGAAAAGCTTTTATTTTATAGTTCCTGATTGTGGCACCACTGTTTCCATTGCACTCTTTCTAATGACATTTAGATCTTTTCCCTGACTGCCATAATTTAATTTATTGCTAGTATGTATACATGCATGAATAGCTCAGATTTCATTTCCTAGATAATAATTTGCACTTCTGGCATTTAATTTCATTTGCTGTTGGGCTGTATGTTTTATAGTTTCTGACTGGCTTTTCCCTCAACAAAACGCTGCCAGCATGAAATAATTGGTATGGGAAAAGACTGCACACATGGATTATGTATAAAGGGATTTAATTGATTAGCTTTGCAAAAGATCCAAGCTTTTCTTGGTGTACATTTGCCCCAGTTTAGTCAATGATACCAAATTTTTATGGATGGCTCAGCCCATCACTAAAAGGCCTCCTCTTTTCTCATGAGGGTGGATGCTGAGTTTTCCTGGGTACAAACCCACTAGACTGCACTTTGTAGTTCTTGAAATATGTGTCAAAATCTCAATGTTTTCAGAGTTTTGCCTTTGGATGGTGTTTGGTGGGTTTTTTCCTGTTCTTTTCTGCCTTATTACAAGACAGTAAAATGGCAAATTAAATTAGAAGTGCTATAGGGTTGCATAACAGTATTGCTTTAGCTTTTCAGTGTAGTCTTTTTTTAATTGTATTTGATGAAATAATAATTGAAATTCACTTTGCATTCTATGAAAAATTTAGATGACAACCTAATATAAGATAGTTGCAGTTTGTCAGTAATAGAGTAGAGGAAATTAAAAAGTGTCTTGGGAGGCTCATAAAAATTATCAGGTCACTTCTAAAATAATTACTTCATAAAACTACCCAAAGGAGAGGTTCTGCTGAACGTTTCTGCAGAAACTTTTTAGATCAAAGAAATATTTCTTCAGTTCAGATTTGTCAGATGATTCACACAGTACTATATTTTTTTTTCCCCTTTGTGCTTTGGCCCAACACTTGAGAAGAGAATTATGAATGTAAATGAATACAAATCAATAGGAACACTGTTTTAGTATTTCACTGGGAATTTCTGTACAATTTGAAAGCAACTTGCTACAAGTTGAGCAGACGATTAAGGCTAACCTTGATCTTTAGCCAGCTAGGTTGGCTTACATTCTATCAGCAAGGGAATTAAATTTACTCGGACACATTTTAATTGGCATTTATGCAACGTGTACTCACAGATGCTGAATTCATTGAGAAATACTAAGTGCCATCTGTTTAACTCTATTTCCTCTCTATTAAAGCATAATAAAATAAGGCCAGGTCCTTCTGGCTTGCTAATACATTTATCTTGCAGAATACAATATTTTAATTACCACATCAATAATGTGTTATTCTGTGCTAGATATTAATTTCAATGTATAATTAAAAGTAATCTTGTTTTCTGTGCTCCTTTTCATGGTTGTTTCCTCTGAAACTTTTATATCTGACGTCAAATGTCTTTAAAAATACTGGATGGTTGTTTCAGTGCTTGCTGAATGTAGGTGCTACTAATAGAGTCACAAGGAAAAGTAATTCAAGTTAGCAAGTAACATCCAGCCCATTCCTGAAGAATTTGGCTGCCTTTAGAAACACTACTGATTGTAATTGGCTGATCATGTTGTCTGAAATAGACATGTATAAGTTCTAGATGCATTTTATTTGGTGATAAACAACACATATACACCTTAGTACTTATTTGGGAATGTGAGAAACAAAAGGTATTTTGATAGAGCATGTGGACAGTGTGGGAATACATACATATATATATGTGTGTGTGTGTAAGAAGTATTAATGTACTATTTTCCAACCTCATATGGTAAATGTAACAACAAAAATAAATATCATATGATGTTTTTCATAAATGGACAAAGCTGTTTTCAATCCCTGGTTCCTCATGTGGGGCTGGATGCTCTTATTGCCTTCTAGGCTGTGGTGAATTTGAGCTCAAATTTGAGTCTGCATTCAGACTCAGATGGTCCCTGGTGTAAAATCACAGGTAACCAAAGCAGTGCCAAATGTAGGTCGTGTAATTGCACCTCTCCATTCTTGGGCATGGAAGTAATAGAGA
The DNA here is from genome assembly GCA_013400955.1 of Drymodes brunneopygia. Taxonomy (NCBI): domain Eukaryota; kingdom Metazoa; phylum Chordata; class Aves; order Passeriformes; family Petroicidae; genus Drymodes; species Drymodes brunneopygia. Next base: position 1,375,527 of record VZTZ01045544.1, on the reverse strand, counting down.
AGGCAGCTCCCATCCTGTAAAAAATTGTTAGTGTTATTTAAGGTTTTTGGTTTTTTTTTTCCTGTTGTGTTTGCTCTTGGTGGGTTTTGGCTTGGTTTGGGTTTTTAGCTGAACACTGTTCATGCACTTTTACCAGATTCAAGACCTTTTCCCTGCTTTTGGCATTTAGAGGGAGAACTAACCAATCTCTCCGTGACTGAAGAAAACTTCTAAGTATATCTTGAACTTATGATTGCTCCAGAAACACTGGGACGTGCTTAAGCACTTTTCTGACTTAGGTTTCAACGTTTCTGTTTTATTTTTGCCTCGACGGAACTTACGGAATATGCGAATTTTCATGATGAGGCACAGAAGGTTACTGTTTGTTTCATTTAAAAACTGTAGTTGTCTCCAAATTAGTTCATTTCCTCTGCATTCTTACAGTAGAAGGTGTTTAATGCAGGAAGAGTTTTCCAAACTGTTTAGGTCATACTTCTACTTGTGCACATGCCACTCCTAGCACTGTTTCTTCCTGCATGAGAAATATTTTGTTTTTAATGATGAAATGTTCATATTAGTTCCTCTGTTGGATTTCAGTGTTTTTCTACTTTATCTTAAATCAGCTTTTAAATTAATTTAGATCTGTGTTATAGGAAAATGTAAAACTTGCAGAAGGTAAGGAGATTAGAACATAAAATAGAGAGCACAGCAAGTTAATAATATGAAAGAAATATTGTAACATCTAACAATGAAATCACATACCTTCTCTCCTTCTGTTTTCTTTTTTCACTATTTCTTGTCTCCTCCCAAGGTTTTCTCTGCAGGGTAAGCTGGCTGATACTTGAATGTAATTTTTCAGATTATGTGGATAATTTGTGACGTTTTCCTGTTGAACTTGTGCAAGATACTTGCCTTTGGTTGTGTGTTTGTGGTGCTGTCATTGTGTAAAGCCTGTTACAACGGTGCCTCAGCTTTCATTATTTCTCTATGGTGGGTTATACTGAAATAATAGTAATTCCCTTACATACTATGCAATTAGCCTTGCTAGATGATATTGGATCTACAGATTCAGTTTCAAAGGAAAGGTTAAGACACCATAAGTATCTTTTTCCTTTGAAGAATGCTGTGGAGACTTCATCTGGGGATGAAAGGGTGCTGACTTCTAGGGCAGTGGGGGCTTAAAGGAAGAATGCCCATCTCAAATATGGGCAAATGAGATTGTTTCCATCTCTCTGCAAATAATGCCCCACAAAACAATGATGCTTCAAAGAGATGAAGAGTTAATCAGATAGATGTTGATGGATATAGCAGCTTCACTATCCAATTAGAATGTAGGAAAAAAGAAAACAAAACAATCCCTTCTGGAAAAAAAAAATCATATAAAATATACATGCATGTAATAGGATTTTCCTGGTATTTATTTCTTGTTACCAGCACTGTAAAGCTAAGACTATTCCCAATTGAAAAGTATCTTTTTAATTATCCATCTGTTTTTCCCTTACCTTTCATTATTCTGTCTGAATTGGTGGTTCTGTGTGCTTCAAATGGTATGTAGATTAATTTCAGTTCTGGAAGTCTTAAATTATTTATACTGTTTGGGAATACTGTGCATTCCCATTGTTTACAGCTCTGGTGTTTCTGATTATGTAACATCAGTCTTTGTTTTGCTGAGAATGTCCTCTGTTGATTAACTCTCCAGATAGTTTGATAATGGTCTATATCCAAATGATGTATATACAAATCCCAATTGTTCCCATGAACCTTGGCAGAGTTTAGTGAGGTATTTGTTACTGGGTTTTCTCAGATGAATATGTATAGAGTTAGCCCTTTCTAAATTGTTTTCCTCTGAGAGATTAGATATTTTGTCTGTCATACAGTTTTACATGTAACAATAGCAAAGGCTACCCAGGCATGCTGTGTACAGACATAGTGATAAGAGAAGTTTGACACAGTAATGGGAATAAACCCTAGTGACACTTCTTACTTCTGATAGCTGGTATAACTTCTATAAACTCTTCTGTAACTCTTTTATATGTCTCTATTTTCCCTGATTACTGTTGCACTCTTAAGGGTTCTGCTTTTAGACCAGGTACATCGATTCAGTGGATTTGTGGGTATATAATATTATTTCTGGGGCTTTAGTAAGGACACAACAGATATACTTCCCCATCCCCCCAAGAAGATCCAAAATATACAAATAGGTTTTAACATGTAGCAGTAGTGCACATGTCTTGTGGCTTTGGTACTACATAACACCCTAAGAATTTCAGTTCTGAGACAAGTATCACATTCCTGTAAAGCCAAGAAGAAATATAGCAAAGACCAAGTACTTACATGCACCTTACAGTTTGTATGAACACTAGGAGTGTCTACTATTTAAAAGCATTTTCTGCCCAAAGTAACTGTAGTTCCTCAATCTGAAACTTCAGGAAAGCTTCTGATTAATGACTTGTTGTGGTAACCCACGGAAAGATGCCAGTCAATTGCATTCAAGCACACAAACAGCAGCAAAGCACTTTCTTTAGCAGAGTATCTCTTTTTGCTTCAGATTCTCATATATATATGAACGTGGTGACTTTGAAGCTTCTTATTTGCTGGTTTGTGTTTTCTTGTTTCCTGACAAGACAAGCCTTACATTGCCTGTTTGGCCCTCTTGATCCCAGAGGTTTTGTAATCACTACCCAAAGTCTAAGCAATAAATACACTGTAATGTGAACTTAAAACTTAACCTGATGTTTCTGAGATTGTTACAGTGGATATTAATAACGATTTTTTTATGATATCAGGTATTGTTAGTTCTTCTGTATGTTCAGTATGTGTGCAGAAAGGAGTTTCAAGTGGTGCAGCCCAAAGGAGGTGTATTTAGAGAGAGAAGCAGTTTTCCTGAGAAGAAATGTCCATAATGTGCACGTTGCAGGAAGACTCCAGTTGGGGTCTCTTGGAACCTGGTGTTCATCTTCTGGTTTCATCCATCACCTGCTGGAGTTTTCATTTACTATAGAGTCCTGGAACAACAAAAACATTTTGGCTCATTGTGTATCAGAAAAACAAGTGTAAGGATTTTGGCAATCCAGATATTTCTTTGGGATTGTTTCCCACCCCCACCCTTAACTCACTTGTTTCTGAATGAACCATTAGAATATACCAGTGCCTTACCTTGCAAGTTCAGTGGCTTCTAAGAATCCTATTTGCCAAAATTAATAACAATTAATTTACTCTTTTTAAACTGTCCTGAAAATATATGGCATTCATTTTTATGCATATGCTGATAATCTAGACCAAGTCCCATAATTTTTTCAAGCTTACTTTTTGTGCTTGAAATTACAGAAAAGAACCAGGCCATTGAACTGACTTGAAAATTGATTCAGAGTTCATGAAGAAATGAAAGGATCCTGGTCTTGCACAAAGCCACGTTTGCTTTTTCTCTCTGTAACAATTCTGTGTGAACTTCTAGGAAATCAGCCTGTAGGGGCTGCTCAGCATGGGTAGGAGTTGAATTGACAGAGTTGGTAGGTCTTTGTAGAGGTTACCATGAACGCCACAGCTCAGGTTTGTAAGGGCAAGGGAAACTGAGTCTGAGTACTTGTGCTGAAGGTACCCATGCTCATATGGAATCAAGAAAAAGTGTGGTCTGTTGAGTTTTGTCCAGACCTAAGTTTCATCATTTGTAGGTAGAGACACCAAAAGCAAGTAACTGTCAAATGACTCAAATTTCATGTTACAATTTCTTTACCACCGTAATTTGCTGGGAAGTATTTGAGGAGTTGCATTGTACTGCAGTTTCTCACAGGCTGCGAAACAAAGGGATATGCAGTATTTCCCCCAAATGTACTCACCACCTTGATACTTTCTGCCTTTCACAGCCATTTCCATTGTGATGGTTTGCTTTGCCATGGATGCATTCAGAAGTTCCTATTTCAGTCTAAGCTCACCTTGCAATGATCCACTTTCCTTTTGCTTTGGTGGTGAGTGCTGATGCGTTGTCCTGCATGCCACAAAGGCCCTGCCAGCCCACAGTGCCTCAAAGCATCCCAAAGTTGGACAGTGGTGGGAGCCAGTATCTCTTTTGTAGCTTTTATTAAAGATGCTATCTTTAGCTGCAACACTGAAGTTACGCAACCTAATGTTCCCTATTGTATTGAAGTACTAATGAAAACACAGGGTAGAAAACAATGAACGGGACCCGATATAAAAGGAAGCATTTAATCAAAATTAAAATCTTCAGTAATGAAATCTGCCTGGCTTTATGTGCATTTGTGTTCATGCTGAGCATGGCCCTCTGTTTCCTTTTGTTAATTCTGAATCAGACTCCTGGCTGCTGTCTTACCACATGGGGTGATCCACAACTTTGTGCACTCCTTCCTGCCAGCAGTACAGCAGACTCTGCTCACAGGCAATGTTTCTCTGCTTTTTCCTCAGTAGCACTTACTGCACATTAAATACTAACATATTGATCAATTGGCACTTTGCCTTCGAATATCTCATAGGGATTGAAGCCAGCATGAGAGTCCAAATGCAGAAGTACTTTACTGTGTGATTTTACTGTCTTTTGCCATTTATGATAGCATATAAATCTCTGAGAGGTGCAATTCAAAGTTCCAGCTTGGTGAATTTGGTATGTCTGTTTGCTTTCAAAACCCATTTTTCATTGTTGTAGCTATTAACTTGGCTACTTTTTGTAATGCTCTTCATAGAATTTTACAATATTTGAAACCTTCACATGGTTTCCTAAATTATGAGATGTCACTGTAAATCATAAAGATGTCTGTCTTGAGATTTTTCAAATTCTGAACAATAAAATAATTGAGTGTGTGATATTTTGCCGTGCCTTTGTGTAGTGGGAAAGCAGAATGATTCATTTCTTAGAATATGCCTGAAATAGAACAAATGTTTGCCTGTACCATTTGGGATCTAACTGAAAGCAGTTAATTGAATTAGATGAAGACTATATTTCTCTATGACCTCTGAGTAAGGCTGTCTGCCATTTTCCCCTGAGGTGATTCCCTTCATTGTTTTCTAAAACCAGCAAAAGTAATTTGGAAAGTATATGGTATTTGGCATAAATGTAATTTTGAAATGCTTTATCCATTTCTACCGTGGCAATTTCTTGTCAGTTTATATCTTGAATGTTTTAGAATGTAAAAAAACAAGATAGCATTACCAAAAGGATGATTCATTAACGCATTTGGGAATGCAGGGTAAAATTGATGAAACATCTACTATCTAACTGAGGTATGTCCTGCTGTATAGCAGTCTGGAGAGCTGAACAAAGTGGAGTTCTGTGGTCTGTCGATTCTGCCAAGACAATAAAATTGTATAGAACAAGAGAACAGTAGAACAGAATAAAAGTGTATGTAATAGTTCAACAATATTTCTGAGCTGTGTGGCCTTGCTTGTGGTGCCAACAAATGCTGTTCTTAGCTCTGCTGTTATTTAGAATGAGCCACTCAGCCATATGAAGTGCCTGCATCTTGCCCCTTCTGACTGATGTTTCAGGCTTGACCTTATGTTTAATGGGGGAATATAATTTTCTGGAATATTAAAGAAGCGACTTAGCTGTTCAAGTGTGATAATGATACTGTATATTCTCTGATATTAAAATGTCATTTTTTTCAACCACTTTAAGAGCATAATGGGGATTTTTTTTCATGGAAATAGAGTCCTTTCAAAAAATGTTGATGGTAGTGGTGCTGTTATAACACCCTAGAATTTGCATGCTAAGCAGAAGGACAGGGCTAAAATTGTTGGGTGGAGGCAGCACCTTTAGCAGAACACTAACATAGGGCATATGCAGATTTAGAACTACTGCAGGAAAAATCTTATCAAGGGAATGGATATCGTTATTTCTTTGCAAATGTCTCCTCTGATAAGTTTTTGACTCCTTCAGAGTGAAAGGATGATTATAAGCAAACATACAAGTATAGTGAGCATGTAAGTCTTTCCTGTACTACAAGAAAAGTGCTGCCAGTTCCATTGGCAAGAATCTGGAGCTTTTCCTCTGGTAATGGCACAGGTTACAACAAATGAGGTTCCTTTAGATTAGGCCTACTGAGGGATTTTCCATTTTAGCAACTATGGGGAGAGATTAAGTTTTTCACAACACAAGCCAGCGTAGCTTGCTATTTGAAAGGAACATCTTTTAAATCAATTGCAGTCTTAGCTTCATTTGCCATCCTAGCAAACCTTTCACTGAAAACTGGCTAAATGTTTGCTTCTGTCCTTGCTACCTGTATTCCTTTATCCTGAGTTAGATGACAGAGTCATTTCTGGGCTGGTTCTTGTATTCTTTCTTGAAAAAGAACTCTATTCTGCGCATGAAAGAAGTTTGGTGAGTAGTTAAGGAAAACACTGGAGTTCTGGTGAAGTGTCTTCTCACCTTTTCTCTTTTCTTGTTTGGTCCTTATATCTCTTCTTTGATTTCAGTTATCCCTTTATGATGTAATTTGAATGGCCAAGACAAGGTCTTGCTGCAGCCTCTTAATCTGGTTCTTTTTCTCCGTTATAATCTGATTTGAAGGAAGGCCAGTGCAGCCAACAACTCCTTGTAAACTAAACATCAGAATCTTAGTTTGGAGTGTAGAGAGAAAGATCTTTATTTACAGAATGCAGACAAATCCTTGGGGCTAAAGACACACACCCTTCTTTGCCTTACGAAAATTAATTTGTGAAGTCTGAAAGACAGTTCTTGGCTGAGCTGTGTCTCAAATCCCTTGGTTTGTGTCCACAAGTTTGCAAATATGCTGTGTTAGTCATGCCGAAAATATTGTCTGTAAACCATCATGATTCAAATAACCCCAAAACAAAATGTAAAAAAAACACCCCCAAAACTACTACTAACAGAAAATACCTGGTAATATTTAATATTTAGCAGAAGTGAAAAGAAATAATCTCTTCAGTCTGTAGAAATTAACCCATTCTTCCAGGAGGTAAATTCTTAGTTACAGGTAGTAGAAGGCTTGTCCTGTAGCATAATATGTGGAAGATATGACAGGGATTGCTTTTCCTACACAGTCAGTCAAATTAATAATTAGGTCCCTTCTCCTTATCTATTTTCAATTTTCAATCAACCTAAGGGATACTCTCAGAGCTGCGGGCCTGAGGCATCACAGGTCCTTCAGGATTTAATTAGGTTTCCCAGTGCTGCAGCATGCTCTCTGAGGCCTGTCAGTTACCCTTTCTCACAGGAGTTAAAATTACTCTTTATATGACTTATCAGATTTGGTCATTTAATTGATTCTCAATTCATCATCTAATCCATTTACAATTTCCTTCCCACATATGGAAATACTGTTTCAGGCTGACAGCTACGTTGCCCAGTAAGATTCCAGGCAGCCCAAATCTTAAATGAATGAAATAAATTCAGACACTCTGAATGGTTTCCATAATTTTTTCTAATGGTTTTCAGTAACTTTCAGCCAATGGTTTTTACAGAAATCTTTCTCTTTTTTTTTTTTTGATCCTGCTTCTTAAGCATGCCTTTCTATTAACAATTGTGAGTTTCTTAATGACAGTAACGGGTGACAATAAATATATTTATTTTAAATTCCTTTTATGCAGTTACAAGTTTATTGCCAAATGCCTAAATATTTAATTGCTTTTGCAGTGTAACATATTGCTTGATTCAAGCATATGACTTGTATTTGCCATCAGCACCTTTTAAATATGTGATCCAGTTGGTGCAGCAGTCCTTGATTTCCTTCTACTTTAATAGATTAGAAGCAGGCTGGTCTTTTATTTGCTGGCACATATTGCTGAGTGTCTTAGGGAATGACACTTTTCCAGAGATGGTAATTATTAACCTTCAGTGGGTACAAAGATTCTGATTTGATGATGCTGTATTGAATCATCAAATGGTTGAGGTTGGAAAAGACCTTGAAGCTCTTTGAATCCAGCTGTTAGCTCAGCACTGACAAACTATGACCCAAGTGCCACATGTGCACATCTTTTAAATCCCTCCAGGCATGGTGACCCCACCACTGCCCTGAGCAGCATATTCCAATGTCTGAACACCATTTCAGTGAAGAATCTTTTTCCTAATACCCAACCTAAACCTCCCCTGGTGCAGCTTGAGGCCGTTCCCTGTTGTCCTGTCATTTGTAACCTGGGAGCAGAGGCTGCACCCTCCTGTCAGGGAGTTGTAGAGAATGGTAAGGTCTCCCTAGAACCTCCTTTTCTCCTGGCTGAATCACCCCAGCTCACCCACATCAGACCTGTGCTCCAGAGCCTTCCCTAGCTCTGTTGCCCTTCTCTGTACCTGCTCCAGCCCCTCAGTGTCTTTCTTGGAGTGAGGGGCCCCAGATTGGATACAGTATTTAGGATGTGGCGTTGTCACTGCCATGCACAGGGGGACAATCACTCCCTTGGTCCTGCTGGTCACTCTGTTCCTGATACCAGCCAAATGCCACTGGCCTTCCTGGCCACAAACTGGCTCATGTTCAGTGGCTGTCAGCCAGCACTCCCAGGTCCTTTTTCGATAGGCAGAGAAAAAGCAATCAAAACCATAATTCTTTAGAGAGAATCTGTTTTAAAACAACTTAAAGATTACAGTAATGGAGACAGTACATTTTCTTAACATTTTAGAAGCATGGTCTAGTTTCACTGCTGCTGTTTTATACATCTGTCACTTATATTTAACTCTGTTGTCTTGGTTCTGTTTGTCAATGCTAAAACAAAGTCATGTTTCTTTGTTGTTTGACTGTGGGTGCTCTCTGCTGGTGTCATCAGCCAGGTGGTACTAATAATGTTAGTACTAAATTACATAGGCTGGTAACATGAACTTAATGCTGCTTTCTAACACCTTTAATCTGTTAACATTCTTACAGCAAAATGTGGTGCAAGATTCAGTAAAATCTTTAGCAGATCTGAGTGTTTGATGAGAAATAGGCAGTTTCCCATTGCTAGAAATACTGCATTATTCTGCTAGGTAGTAGGAATGCAAGTTTTCTGAACTACAGCATTCTATATATACCATTCACTCTTTAATTAATTCTTTAAATGATTATTTTTCATTCATTCAAGTTAAATAATGTGATTCTTCAGCACTCTTTAACTCTTCCAAATTTAAATTACTGTTAAAATTTCTAAATGCCTCTTGCAATGTCTACCAAAATCTTAAAAGTGGAATAATTTCAATTTTAAAAATAAATCATTGGCAATATGAAAACGAGCATCATAATAAAAGGCAGATCTTAAATTGTTCCAATGTCTAAAATAAAGGCCTTTCGAAATATTTTCTTGCATTCATTAACCCTTCAGTTTCTTCCATAGTGATATCATGGAGGAAGTATTTATGAACCAGCTGTTCAAACTAAATTAGTTGATCTCAGTGGTAATAAAGTAGAAAAAACATAGTTGTTTTACTGAGAGATTTTAATGGTTATTTCCTTTCACTAAAGGAGATCTTGAAATAGAAATACATATAATGTTGTGATCTCAATTACGTAGACTTGGGTCATGGTCTGAGCTAACTCACACAAATATATGTGAGTACTAAGCAAAAGTCTCTTGATTTTAAAGTGCTTTTGTTTCTTCAGACTTTGAGGTGGTAGGGTTTTCTAGTGGGCAGAGTTTAAAGCAGAGCAGGACAGCACTGTATGAATACATGATGCTGAATGAGTTGTCATGAATGTATAGCCGAGGATTAAAACTAGATCTCTGCTGTGATGATGCCAAGTGGCGGTCACTGCTTTGTAATCAGCCTCCTCTGTCTGAAACCTGTTTGCTGTGAATTCTCAGTCAGAGCTGCTGTGGTCGGAGCAGTGACCACGTGGTCCAGTGCTTGTGTAGTTTTGGAAGCTCCGCAGAGAAGGCTGAGGGTGTTAGAGATGTGGATGCTGAACTGATTGGCATCTGCTTGCCTGTAGGAGGCTTTCAGTCTGACTGAGCAAGAGGTGGCAAGAGGTCAGAGTGCTGCAGGGTAGGAAACAGAACTGGAAAGGATGGAAGTGAGGAGCCCTAGGCCTGCTGGCTGAGACCTCCAGCCTCCTGGAGCCTTGCAGAAGTGCAGACATCTTTTGAAGCATTCCATAAGGCACTGCTGGACTCGGGCACTGCATGGAATCATTGCCTGCGTTACATGAGTGGTCCTGTTAGACGATCACAACAGTGATTTCTGACTATTTATAGCCCTACTTCTTCTGTTCCATTTTAATGGCTATTTGTTTTAGTTAACACCAATGTTAACCTGGTTTTAACACCTCCAGAAAGGAAAAGAAAGCATTTTTTCAGGGAATAAGTTTTTCATTTAACTTTTTACGACTGCATGGAGACTTTTAGGGAGGTCTCTTTAGAAGGAATATATCTCATTTGTAAATAATCAAGTTTTTTGGTCAAACCAGGTAACAGTTTAATGAGGTCTAAAATATAATATGGTAACACATGGAGTGACTTACATTTGATAATGCATTCCTTTTTTTTTTTCTTTTTTGCTTAATTAGGTGCTCTAACACTTTCCTGTTAGTGGTATGCATGTATTAAAAATTATATCCTGACATCTGTATAAATTTCATGCCAGCAAAGTCTTTAAACAAGGTACCATAATTCTGCCTGATGCTTAAGTTAGTTGTAATTAAAATTAAGCACCTGGTTTGAAGCACCGTTCCAACTGACAACCATCTTGTATTTGAATGCCAAAAATGTCTGGTGTGTCTCAGTAAATTTGAATTACAAGTTCAGTAGGCAGTGGGGAAAAGGGATCATTGCTGATCCTAAATTACAGGAAGAGTTCTGCTTTTGAATAACAGCTCGGTCCTGACTAAGCAATAATTAGTTTCTCTTTGATTACAGCTTCATGGGATTAGAAGGTTTATATAACTTCTTGACCTATTTTTTTTTTCCTAATCTTACACGTTTTTAAAGCAACCTCTCATTTTTGTTGTTTTTTTCAATATGTTTTGTTAGTCAGATGAAGTACTGGGTGGAAACTTAGTTTGTAAATACTGCTCTTTTGTTGGGGAGGAAAAGGGAAACATGGAAATGCTTATTATATATTTAAAGGCATTAAAATAATAGAATTAATGGGTATTAGAAAGGATCTAAAATCTATTACAGTTTTTAACAAAATCAGCCAAAAGGCAGGGCAGTGGGCCATTAAGGTTACATTTAGCTTGTTTGATGTCTGGAGGGTTTTCTTTGCTGTTGGAAACTTGCTCATTAGCTGACATCTAGTTGTTTTTCAAAGAAATGAGCACTTCTTCTATTTATTTCACTTTGTTTTTCCACCATTTTTAGGCACATGCTACTATGCAATGTAAGATTCAAATTATCTTCGTGCTGAAAGAGTGGAGCTTGGTGGGATATCTTCTGTTAAATAATTGTGTCATACTTTGGCTCACCAGTCTCTCTCTAAGAAGTAGACTTGCAAAATACTGTGTTTTGTGTGGGATGGTTAAGAGAGTTAATGGGAAACAAGCCTGAGTGATGCCTTTTTATAAAAATTAAGATGGATTAAAATTGCCCTGGTCTGATTCAGCACAAACATCACCATTTCCCTCTTCCTCTGTTCACTGTGACCGTGGCTGTAAGATCTTGGTTGATGAGCAATTCCAGATATATTTTGGTGCACTGCTTTGAACTGATCTAGCATGAAGTGTTTGGACTAGAATAGACCTGTAATCAAAATTTTCAGGAAATTTTCTGTTTTCCAGATCTTGAATGATACTACTTGTTAAGGCATGATATCCACAGTTAATTAAGTGTGTTCCTTACCAATTCATTCAAGTATTGACTAGAACTTTCTGCTTAGTTTATTTTATCTTGTGTTTTCTATATCCCTTTCAAATCACAGTTACTTAAAAATAAACTGTAACAGTAATCTTTCTGAATTATCTACAATTTATATAGACAGAAAAAAATTCCTGCCTACCTTCCTCCCTTTTCACCCAGTAGTGTCTCCCTACTTTTTCTCATAGTAGACAATAAAGAAGGAAAGACCATTGGGTGCTCCATTTTACAAAGCACTGTTTTGTTGCCAATCTCTTGCTTACATTGATTATCAATAAAAAATTATCCTCAAGTGGTTGCAAGTTCCCTTCTTCTTTGAGAAAGATTCTTTTGGGAAAGTAAAACTCTTTAGTGGATTGAAGAGTACACGATATGAAGTAGTTTTGTGATCAGCTGACTTTTAAGTGGAGCTGCAGAAGTTGCTTTTGAACCTGAATAGTTCAGCACATTCACACAGCAAGATCATGGAGTTGCCCCAGCTGTGCTGCGATGATGGTTACAATCATCCTTCATTGGCTTTCAGAAAATACTAGGTAAAATGCTAGAAAACCAGGGTCTTAACCAAGGTCTGCCAGAAATGGGAAGGAGAGTGTTATATCTATGAAGATTCTTTAAAAAAAAAGGAAAAAAGCCAATGTCCTCTTAATAGAGCTTTCTTTTCATTCCAGATGCATAAATGTAGAAGGAGGTGAAATTTCACCATTTGGTGACAAGAAAGCATTTGCTCTAGTGGATTGGAAAGTAAGCTGCTAATATAACTTAAAAAAGAAATGTTTTCTCAAGTTACAGTGAGCTTGACTATGAAGGACAGCAAAGAAAAAATTAGGGTTTTTTTACAGTAAGGGATGAAAATTTTAGATTTATAACTTCATGCAAGATTGCCAGGGCCTGAGGCAAACAAAACAGAGCATGTATCTACTTTACAGCTGCAAAAATAATTACGATGACTATCTGTGGAGTAATCTCTAATGGATTACATTTTGTTAGCATTTCATTATGTGATGTTAGAGCCAAAATAATTCATAGTAAATGGGAAAAAAATACTTGTTTTGAAGTATCTGTGGCCTGGACCTTTGATGTCCTCCTAGGCATTCTATTAAGAACTGGTTAATTTGTGACAGGTCTTGGTTTGTAGGCAGGGTACTATGCTTGTAAAGCTATTAAAAGACTAAGGAGTGTAGAAATTACAGAAGTAATTTGGTTTTATTATGTAAGTACTGGACTTCTTTGTTGCTTCAAAGGTGCTAAAGCCATCTGAGAGGCTATCTGATAGTCTTTTCTCTAAGATTTATGAGGCCTTTCAGACTTGAAAAACACTTATGCTTTATTAAGATGGCTTGATTTAATTTTTTTTAAACTTCAGGCTGCTTCTTTTTATATGTCTCTTAAATTTATCCAAGTGATACAATCTTCAGCAGTAATAAGAGGCTTCTTACTCATGGTCAAAACACCCCTTTTTTGTGTTGCAATGGAAGTGTGGCGTAGCAAATAAACTCTGCTGCACTTTCATGTGCTGCTGGCGCTGGGAACTGGATCTGTGGGAGGGAGGGTTAGTAACTTAGGGCAACTTCTGTGTCTTCTTCTTTAATGTTCTTTAATTTGAAGAAGTGGAGGGGGGAGGGGGGGAAGAAGTAATAATATGATCAGTGGTTCCAAGCCAGATAAAGTCTCTAAAGTATTAAATAGAAAAAAATTCTTGGACTTCAGTAGAAGCAGTGTCCAGCCATCCATTTGCACTACATGATTTATAGTGACCCTTGTGTCTGGATGGCTTGAGGGTTGCTTGGAAACATAAGAAATTGTCTCTGGCTGTTAACACCAAATTCAGTATAAGGAGAACGAGGATCTATAACATTTTCAGTGTATGTGGGTAGCGTTTTAAAACTTCTATAGCCAAAAATGAACTAGAAGTGCAATTTTGGTGCATCAATACATAGGGTAATGTAGTAATGAAGATGTAAGAGAATGTGGGTTGAACTTAATAAAGTTTTGTTGAAAGCAGAAGGGAAGTTAAAGAATTGGTCTTTTAACTTACCTTTCTGAATAACTAAAAATGACATCATTCCCCTTCTTAAAAACATGATGTTATAGCTGGAAATACTTTCAGTTTTTCCAAAGTTCATAGGAGGAAAATATCTATGAGTTTTGCCTTTTAGAGGGAGAAATCCTTGTTCTTAATTGAAACATGCTTTCTCAGGCTTTTGTACCCTAAGCAATAGGTACACATTTTATTTGTTTTGTTGGTTTTTGGGTTGTTTTTTTAAAAACCTTTACACACTAGGTCTGTTCAAGAGACCTCATCTGTCCAAAAGAACATGGTCATTCAAAAGCATCTTGTAGACTTGATGACCTCCAGGGGCTCCTTCCAATCTAAATTATTCTATAATTCCCTCTTTAAGTCCTATAATTCTGTTCTATTAGTTTGTATTGTTAAAGGGATATAGACATTTTATCCTTCATTATCCTCTTTCAGAGTCTGTTTCCAGGGCATCCAGAAATTTCAATAGTTGAACTGAAATACTACAAATGGGAGTGCTTCAGTATGGAAGGGGAATAGTAAATTCAAATGTTTGGTGAGATCTATACTATATTTAGGTCTTTTTGATACACAGATGTTCTGTGTTATTTCTGAAATTTATGTCCTTTTTCTAGAAGAGTGGCAAAATATTCTTTATTTATTGTTTTTGATTCCTGCTTATGCTCCTGTATCAATGTGGAACTTTCCCTGTTGTGTACTACGTTGCAATAAAAGCAGGTGTGAGGAAGGTAGATACACCTCTGTCCCAAAGCAGGTGACCTGTTTGCCCTCAGACCATTTTAGAAGGTCTTACCAGCAGGAAAGACCTTACAGAGAGGGATGGTTTGGTGGTAGCACTGTACCTGCCAATCTGTTACACAGCCACATTCCTTCACAGCTGACAAAACCCCCCTTCACCTCCCCTTGAAGCAGCATTATCAACCAACCCCTATTCAGTAGTGAATGTCCATGTATCTGGGGCCCATGGCTTGGGGGATATCTATATCTATATATCTATCTATATATCTATACATATATATATTGTTTTTGCTGTAGCTTCTTGGCATTATTTACTGCTGACACAAGATTGTTGCAGGTAGCAAGAGTGTCATACAGCTCTGTAAAATCCTGAGAGTCCTTTGGTTGTAGTGTGCTTTTCCATCACCCTTTCCTTTGTTCAGTGTGGAGGGAGGAACAGCAGTGGAGGGGACTAGAATGTTGTATTTGTTATAATTTGAGTTATTTATTTTTAGATTAAACTTAATGCCACTTACTTGGCAAGGCCTAGGAATGCCATTATTCTGTTAAACCGTGTCCCTGTGTAGTGGTCTGCTGAGCACAGGATGATGTCTCTTCTTTCCCAGAAAGAAAAATAATGACACAGCTATTGATAAAATCCATAGTGGATGGCTGAAGGAAACTAGAGTTTCCTAGGACTGGGTTTAGCCAAATGATGAGAAAGAACAAATTCTAGTAGTGAAGCTGCCATAAAAATGTTTCTTTGTGTGTAAAGGTGGTAAAATTGACTTCTAAATAAAGGATGTGGTCCTGGCTTAGGCTAAGTGATGACTACCAGAGATCAGGAAAGATTTTTAATGTTTTTTCTTTAAAAAGACACAAGTCAAATTGCAAAGATAAGTTCGGCTAAGGCTGGGCAAATGTTTAGTGATTTGTAATGTGATTAAAGAACTGGGTAGTTTAGCTAGATCATTAATTTTTGCCCTAAATTCAGGGATGGGTATAGTTCATATGGCCAGTGGCCAACCTTTAACCATAAACCTCTGAGTCACTGGCAGGCTGACTTTGTGTCTCAGGAAAAAAGGGGCAGAAAGCAACCTCTGCAATGTTTCCTCGCAAGTCACATTGTACCTGAGCAGAAGATGCTGTGCTATCTTCAGCTGTGATAGGAATCATAGAATGTTTTGTGATGGAAAGGACCTTAAAGATCATCTCGTTCCAATGCCCTGCCATGGACAGGGACACCTTCCTCTAGACCAGGTTGCTCAGAGCCCCCTCCAACCTGGTCTTGAACATTTCCAGGGATGGAGCATCCACAGCTTGTCGGGCACTCTGTGCCAGTGCTGACTGATGTGTTTGTTAATGTAAAATACAGTGAGAATAGGCACTGTTAATGGCCAATAAAAAACTTTGCTGTGCTGTTAGTATATTGTTGAGTAATTTTTTGCTTCATTGTCTTTGTTCTTTCAGTTCTACGGGATGACTTCAGACAAAACCCATCAGATGTCATGGTAGCTGTGGGGGAACCTGCAGTGATGGAATGCCAGCCCCCAAGAGGCCACCCAGAACCCACTATATCATGGAAGAAAGATGGGACCCCTCTCGATGACAAAGATGAGAGAATTACAGTAAGTATAAAAAGATATTCCAAACAACACAAGAGCCAACTAATCCAAAATTACTGGTGTCTTGAGCATGTGGGTATCTAGCTGTGCTGTCCTTTCTAGGATGTGTCCTTTCCTTGCCTCACAGGCAAGGTCTAGTTTGCATTTAGCTTGGAATGTAACCTCTCATCTCCTAGTACTTCATTGCAGGGTATGCATTTGTTTGTTAAAGAGGCCCATGCAAAACCTATGTTCTTCTCCTCAGAAGAAGAATTAGAAGCTTGCAGAAATGAAATTCATTATACTCATCACTGTCCTATAATCTTCTTACCTTTTATCCACCTACAAATTTCTGCAACCTGTAATATCTGCCTTTGGTTGGAAAGAGAAACTGCAAGTGGTCTCGGTGAGATCTTTTGTAATTCTATTGAAAATAAGGCATGCAGAAAAGTTGTGCATTGTATTAGAAAGGATAAAAAGAGTTTGGGGATATAGACACATTTCTTTAGAGAGATAGTGGCTTATCATGCCATCTTAAATAAATCTGTTTTCTCATTAGAGGTGTCGTCATACTCATTTGTATCTGCAGCTTGCTGAATACAGTGCACAACTATTCAGGAGTATGGATAAAGCAGCTTCTCAAATCAGAAAACTATCCTTTTGTTTTAGTTTTTGACATGTCAAACAGTAAGCTGGTGAGCTTGCAGAAATGCCAGTGAAAAATGGAGTTCAAAAATCATTTATTTGCTGCCAGCATTGTGGTACAAGAAAAATCTTTCCGCAGGAGAGAAACTGTATCATCTGAAAGCACATACCATCCTGTTGGTGCTGGAAAGATTTCTAGTGTAAAGCAAGATCAGAGGCACATACCATTTGCATGCCTCAATCACATTCTGGAATGAGGGAAATGTTTAATGGAAGTACTGTTAGACCCCAGCAACCTAAGTATAAAATTACCATTTTGGTTTGAGATTGAAATTGCCTGTTATTCCATTTATTTTTTACAAACAAGACAAAGCCCAGGCATTCTGCAGTTGTGGCATATGCATACATTTAAATTTTTAAGTACCCTACCCAACCTCTACTGATTGCTGGCTATTAACTCTATTCCTCCAATCATACTTGCTAAGAACTTGCAATTTCCTTTTCAAATCTCCTTCCAACCATGACAAGGCAATTGACCTGAGATAAAGAGAAGATTCCACTGCTACCTAAGGGGTTTTTTTTCTCCAGGAAGCGCTTTCTAAACTTGCATTTTCTATTGCTATAGTTTATTCTCTCGAAGGATTTTCAGGTGCTGCCTATTAAGTACATTTCTTTTGTTATACATGAAAACTGTTCCAGCTGCCAGAACAAAGACATACCCAGAACAAGAGTAGCTATCACTGACTGGCAGTGTCACCTGTAGTCATTAAAGCTGCTCTTAGGATGAAATAAAACCCCTCAGTTTGGTTTTATTTTCTGGTGTTTGTATCAAATGCTCACCCACACAGTGTTCTTCCACCATGTCGTCTGGCAGAGTTATCGTGTGCAATCAGCGTCTCCTCCCAAAAACAAACAAATGAAAGTGAGTTTTGATGTAGGTGTAGATACACACTTGTTTCAGGTACCCAAATGGTGTTTTTTTCCAGAGGTGTAAATTAACAGAGCTGCCATAGCCCAGCTTAGCCGTGTCCATTGATGTGCTATGTGCCTGGCATCGTCCTCAGCAGCACCCTTGACATTGTGGGTGCTTCCTCACACAGGCCAGAGAGAGCCTGAAGCAACATTGTAATGCAGATTTGCATCGTCTTACAGCTGTAGCAGGGTCTTGCCAAGTGGATAAATATGCATTCAGATGTACCTCTTTACAGCTTTGCAGGAACCATCTGTATGATCCTGCTAGTGCCTGGGAGGGGAGGGGAGACTGGGACCTGGAATGGACAACTTGCTAAAGGGCAGATGGGAATAAAATGTTAATTGTGAAACCTGACTTAGAATTATCCCATTTCTGCAATTATCTCCTTAAAGGCATTTCTATTTCAGTTTGGCAACAGGAATAGAAAAGCCCTAGAAGAGTAGAAAAGCTGAAATAAGGATGAAATTGATGGGTTTTAAGTGACAGGTTTCTTCTTTTTTTTTTTTTTTTAAGTAAGTGTCTATATTTAAAAGGAGCACCTACCTTCATGTGGTGGCAAAATTTTGATTGACTCAGTGGCAGTAAATTTCCATAATACAAGTGTGACTTTCCTCTTTTTAAGCCATGAAATTAGCAGATAGGAAATGTCAAACAATATGTCTTGGTGTTCAATACATATGTAATACCAGTGGGCATTTAATAAATGAAAAAAATTTTGGTGGCTCCACTTCTAAAGCATTTCCAATTGTTTTCATTCTTATATATTTGTTGATCTTTGACTCATTACCATTTTAAGGGTTCTGTAAGTGTCAAGGGCTGTGTGAAGCATTTCGTATTAATGCTTTCCTTTCTGACAAGAGATTTAAAATAAACATTAAGACTGTACTTTTTTTGAATAAGACAGGATGCTTGACATCTCTTTTTTGATTCATATCTATACTCCCTTCAAAAAGATGGTATCTCCATGAAGCAGCCATATTTTTAATATGTGGAAGCATTTTTTCTCCTCTGCAATGACAGTGTCATTTATGAGTCAGAAAAACAGGACTTTTCAGAATGAGTACTTAGAGTACCAGAGAAACAGAGCTGGAAGCTCCATTCCTGACTGAGAGTTTGAAGCAAAAGATGTAGATAAATACCAGATAAATAAAATCCAAGTTAAGGCATGACTTCCTCAGGAATGCAATAAAAAGAAAGTATTATTTTGTCCTGGGTAGAGGTAAGGAAATCAATGTGTTTATGTAGGTGAGATAATAAAAATCAGTCTTTTCATATTTTTGGTCCATTTGTAAGGCAAATAAATGTGCTTTGAAGAGAAAAAAAATATATTTGTCTTTCAGGTTATAAACTAGTGAATGGAACAAATAGGAAATGAAAGTTAAGGGTGAGGGCACAAATATCTGTGAAGGGGTTTATAGAAGCAGGCATTTTATTTGAGCACAGCTCTCCCAATAATGCTCAGTTTTAGAGACTTGGTGTAGGCTCTTCAGTGCACAAATGTCTGCTGGGTGCACCTGGTGGAGAATCATCACCAAAATATATTTTCTCTCTACTCTCAAGTGTGGTGTCTATAAACAGTTTTGGGGCTAAACATGATTTTCCTCATGTGTGTTCTGTACACCATAGTATGAAAGCAAATGCTTGATGTGACTAATCCCTCTCCAAATGTTACAAATGAAGCTGGAACAGTCTTGCCTGTGAAGCAAACACCTTTAACTTAACTTATTGAATTGAAGAACAGTTATCATGAGGACAGAGCAGAACTAGAGTGACTCCATGCTCATCTAGCTAATTTTTCTCCTGGGATTACTGTGGAATCAAGAATCCCTCCTGTAATATGTATATACAGCTGAAAAGGAGTGCCTCAGCTCAGTCCAGTGAATAGCCCTAATTCCTCACTGCAAGCAGTGTAAAGCTCAAATGTATTGTTCCAATTTCTTAGATGATCCATCTGCACTAGGAGAGGCTGTGTGACAGACACTCCTCTTGGAGCTGAGACTTGGTGGAGAAAGAAAGGTGCAAGGTGTTTTCTGTGAGAGAGAGAGAGAGAGGAGTGCACCAGGGTGGAAAAGTTCCTGGCTCTGTTTCCAGCCCTCCTTGGTGCTTACACATTTGGCACTGGTGAAGCTCACAGACCCACCCATTGCTTGGAGCAAGGATCTAGGCCAGGGCTCCAGGCTTGCAGGTATCCTCCCCAGGCACAGCCCTGCTCCCAGCCCCATCAGTCTAGCCATCTTTTTTGCATGGCAGCACAGTGTCATTAGGACATAGCCACGTGTGTCACCTTGGTGCCAAAAGCTGGGAGTTTGCATTCCCTCGGGCTGAGGAGGAAGTGTAATCAGTGTAGTTTCTGCTGACTGCTGTAATCACTGGGTTTGGTCTCTCCAAATGTATTTTGTCTGGATGCAGTTGGCAGAGTGTCAGTGGCTGTGAGTGCCATTAGCAATGACTTGCTCAGGCACTGGCAGTAATCACAGGGAATGTTGGTTGCTTGTAAGCCTGTGAATTCAGTGTGCCTCTGTTCACTTCTCACCCATCTTCCTGCTGTACCCCAGAAACTTCCCACTGCTTTTCAAATGGTGTTCCCAGTTCCTTCCTACCACACACCCCACCATGACTTTTTTACCTCATTCCACACATTTTCTCCATCCCACAACGTGTGCTGGCACCCACCCACCCAGCCTGTCTGGCTCTATCACCTGATTAGTGATACCTGCTTGTGTGGAGGTAACAGTTTGGAAGCTCGGCTAGGCAAACCCTCCTGCAGCATGCTGTGAACTCAAGGCATTCTTCCCTGGCCTTTGCTGTTGCTGGAAATGGCTGGTGTGCTGTGATTTGGTGTCTGCCTGAGTTGGGTTTGCTCACAGCCTCCCTCGAGCAACTGTGCTGCTGCTCTGTCTTCTTTGTGAATCCCAAATGCAAGTGTCTCTCTGTAAGATGCTGACATCAGTAATCTAACCAAGATGGTAGGGCCTTTGAGCATATCTTTAGGCAAAAACTGGCAATAATTACAGACTCTCAGGAGTGCAGAGCATTCAAAGAGGATTTTGTGGCTCTCCCATCTAGACAGGGCAGCCTCCATGTGCTTTTGGATCTATCAATTTGTCTTATACTTTAGCAGCAATGCCTGCATAATTGATTAAGCCTCAGTGAAATCAGGATGCAGTCAGAGTGCCTGTAATTATCAGTGCTTTCCCAGTGGGAGAAAGTATACATATCTTGCATAAGCTCCAGACCAAACTGATGTTTGAGCCAGGTTTGGAGGTCAGGATTTCACAGCTGAGTCTGTTCCTGCCCCACGACCACTAGTAGCCCCTGCTTCAGAAAGCTTCCTAATTGTTCACATCGAGTCAGGGTATAGGAGGTAGAAGAAAAAAGCTATGAATACTGAACGTGAAATTTTAATAGGTAAAATCTTTTACATATACATGAAAAAAGATGCTGGTACCTAAGAAAGAAATCCTTTGTAATTGAATACAAAAAGCGCAAAGCCTTTGCATTGAAACTTCCATGCAGCACTGTGATTGCAATTTCCCCCTCTTTCGTATTAACTCTTATCTCTCATTTATCCTGAATCATCCTCATTTGATTTTTAAAAGAAAAAGCTTGAGAAGCCATTTATCTTTCCTTGTTCAAGTTTCTTAGCTTTAAAGATCAAAGTTACAAGATGAATAATGCATACAGGTTTTCATTCCTTTTTTGTGTGGCTGTCTTGTGACATCAACAGTTTTGAATGACTTACACTCTTATTTTAGATGAGTTGCAACTTAAATTTTCAAATCTCCTCTCCATTCCTGGCCTTTAAATAGTACATCACAAATGCGCAGCGTTTATTGCATCTTACACGATGCTATTTTTACATGAGTGAGCGATTAAAATGTTTTTATAAAATGTGAAAACAAAGCCTTTTGATGTTTTGTTGTGACAGGAAGAACTCCTTAACGGTTCCATCCACAGGAAGATGTTTCATGTGTTCGCCCCAATTTTTTTGTTAATGGATTGTCACAGAGAACTGCTTTCATTCTTCTTGGTGGAGACCAGCAAGCTTAAAACTACATAGGTGGTTCCCAATGTGACCTTGATCAAAAGAAGAAAGGAAAAAGGAAGTGGAAGAAATTGCTATGACTGTCAGTTAAAAATGAAAAGAGAAAGTGTTGTTAGTATTGGAGGGAACTGTGGAAAGAGCAGAAATTAATTCCCTCTTTAGGAAAAGGTCTTTCTTTCTAAAGTTAAATTGCAGGGGAAAATTGCAATGGGGAGGTGAATCAAGAAAAATGAAACAAAAACTGATTGAATTTGTTGGGGTGTTTTGTGTGGAGTAACAGTCTTAACCCATTACTTCAGCAATGCTCCTGACAGAAACCATACTGTTGCAGTGCCACTCCAAATTAATTCAAGATGTTTGTCCTTATTTCTTTCTTCTCCATTTCTCTTTGGGTTTTTTTCTGCCCTCCTCTCTTTTCTGTTGATTTATTGATCATTAATCTCTTAACACCTTCGTTTCCCCAAATTATGTATTTCAGATATACAGCAAAAGAATTCACATTCCTGTAGAAGCTGTCATTCTAATGGCAGCATTGTCTCTGCTGGGGAGAGCTGCATGAGGGATCATGGCCTGGGTGCACAGCACACAAAGCAGTAGGGGTGAGGGGAAGGCAGGGAGCAGGGACTTACAGTTCAGGGTTTTATTTCATTTTAATTGTTTTTCTTTTTTGGGGCAGATTAAAGGGCAAGCAGCAATTTCCTATAGGCCCCAAGAGAGTTAGAAAGAGAAGTGTATTTTTTCTTCTGATTCCCAATATATATGTGCTGCCCCCCAGCAATTTCCTTTCTTCCAAGTCCTTTTTCTTACTCCCTAGGAGTGTTGGCTTCCCACTCTACCTCTCTTTTTACTTCATCTGCTGATCCCTACAATGGTGGTTTCTCAAGGATCAAGACTAGGTTTTTGTTAATGATTTATTTTTCTTCTGCTCTCAATAGTGTTTCCTCAGGTGACACAGCTGGAGCTGCTGTGAGTTAACTTGGCACCCCAAGAGGGAAAAAAAAAATGTAAAAAATTGTGAAAAATAATTTGGAACCATACAGCTGTCCCAGAGGATAGTGAGAATTCCTCTAAATCCTGCTGTTTCTTCCCTTTGTTTTTTCCAAAATGGTGACATTGTTGTTCTGTTTTCACACTTAAAGCTCTGTTTCAGGGTCCCTGTTGCTCCTGCTGAAATCTCTTTGCTCTCCAGATTCCATAAATCTTTCAGAATACATTTTCTGGATCACCTCTCCCTTCTTTTCTGTGCCAAGTGCTTGTGCTGTCTCCTGCCTTATCATGAGGACACTTTTCCCATTTTCTCCCTCAATTCTGACTGCATGCCTGTCTCTTCCCCTGCCGTGTCTGAACCACTCAGGTTTCCACATCTGCACAACCACTCTGTTAAGACAAAAGGTTCCAGAGTATCTTCTGTGATGCTACTATTTCCCATGTAAGTTATTTTTTATTATCCTAGGCATACCCAAGCTTTTTTCAGTGCTCCATTTATCTCTGATTATCATTTGTCCCATTGTTTTGTGTGTTGTTCGTGGAGTTTTTGGCTGAGCTGTAAAAAATGTTCCCTTCTACAGAGGACCACGCTCACCTTGGAAGGTTGTAAAAAATGTGATTAATCGCCTGGGCTAGCATGAGATGGAAGAATATCACACAGACTTTTATTTTTATATCCATTTTCCTCTTTTGCTTCTTCCATCCTGCTTGGAGTCTGACCATCCTCACTTCATTTTTCAGACTCAGCCCTTTGAAACAAAAATTCTGATCTCTAACACATCCACAAGCAGTTTCCAGCGCTGACCACAGCTGCCAGCAGCGAGAGCTCGAGTTCTCCATGTCAGTGCAGACTGGAAATCCTAACCCAATATGAAATTCTCCCCTCACAGTTTGCATTTCAGATTTGCTGTTTGCAGGGGCAGGGCCGTGCAGATGTTGTGGGGCAGATGTGAGCTGTGGGCTGGCTGGGGATGGCCTGGCAGCCATCTGGCAGTGGTTAATGTGGCGCCGAGCCCGGGAGAACGAGCCCTGCTGCGAGACAGGCTCGAACACGCTGGCACCGCGCGGGGCTGACACAGCCACACAGCTCCCGTGGCACCGCAGGGGAAAGGGGCTTGATGTCTCCATCCCTGTGCCAAACCAAGGCAAACAGCCTGAAAACACCCATGTGGATGTTCCCTTCTCTGCAGTTCTTACAGAATCANCAAGCCCCTCACCAGCCTTGTTGCCCTCCTTTGGACACTGTCAGCTGTCCCAAATACTTCTTTGAGGTGCTTTCCCCATTTGCTTTCTGCATTTTCCATGGTGAGGAAAAAGCCCACCAGTCTCAAGTGTTTGGGTCGTGCTCAATGCCCAGCGTTGTTCTAATTGGTTTAAATGGCTCATTATTATTAACCCTGAATCTTCTGTGCTGGATAGGGTAAACCATACCTAGGTTGACACTTGATGTGATATGGCTTCCCAGCAGACATCTCTGAAGGATAATGTTGGTCTCTGGAATTAGAGGGAAGGGAAGGAGTGTCATGACTCAGGGCAAAAGGTGGTCCAGTGTCAAACATATGTGGGCTGAGGAGAGCACCAGGGTCTGAAGGCTTGTGCTGGCTACCACAGGGACTACATTTTGCATTTAGGACCAAACTGACCTCCTCTGTTCCCAAGGGCATGCCTGATAGTAGTGTCATCCACGGTGTGAGGCTATCAGATTTATAGACTGTGTTCACACTAACCAAAAGTACTGAAATGAAAACTCATCAGATTTCACCGTTAGATTAAAAGGCTCCCTATGGTCATTCATCTGCTGGCATTTTAAGCCAAGTTACTGCTTGATCATATTTGACCCTAGAGCTGTAAGAGTATCTGTTCCTTCTGGTTTTTCTTAAAACTTTCAAAAATGTTCTTTTGCATCAGTGATTTCCTTTGCTCCAGCTATTTTTGTCTTCTCACCACTAAAAAAGTTCAGCATTAGACATGCATAACTATGGTTTCTCAGTATTGTTTCACCCAGCAGTAGTGAAAAGTACTTCTTTAATGTGAAATGAGGGTGTATTTTTCTACGGTCA
Organism: Drymodes brunneopygia; assembly: GCA_013400955.1. Classification (NCBI taxonomy): domain Eukaryota; kingdom Metazoa; phylum Chordata; class Aves; order Passeriformes; family Petroicidae; genus Drymodes; species Drymodes brunneopygia. Next base: position 1,350,758 of record VZTZ01045544.1, on the reverse strand, counting down.
GCTTTATTTTAGACCGATTTCTACTTTCCATTGTGGAAGTAAAGCAAAGAAGAATGGGGCTCTTTTACAGATACTCTGTGGACTTAGAGGAATTTGAAAACTTCTCATTGAGTCAAAATTCTCTACGGATTTCTTTTGTCCCTAGTCATGAACTGATGACCCAGATAGTAAAAGGAAATAAATGCCTGCAGCAAATAGAGTATGTGTTAGATATCTGAGTTTTGGGACATTCACAGGCCTAGATACTAGACTATCAGGATTTTCTTGTTAAAATGGCTTATTGAGAGTTTTGAACCTCTGGGACCATCTGAAATTATAGAAATGGTGTCTGGGAAGCTTCTCCCTAAAAAATAATAAAAAGCCAGGTGGTTGTTATCTCAGACTAGGTTACTTGAACTATCCAGGGTGTGTAGGACTTTATGATTTGGATGCTAGGAGCAAAGGTGATTTATTATGCTGAGAAAGTAAATTCTTTGTTTTGTTTGGCTGACAGTCTCGTTGTTGGGGGTTTTTTGGATGAATAAGAGAGATGAAAAAAGGATGTGGGAGGGAAATTATTTCTTCATTCATTTTATTCTCCTAATGAAAAAGAAACATTTTTGTTTGGTTAGTTTTTTTAAGCAGTCAGGAAAAGAGCCTTTGCTTATATTACAGAGAAAAAAGATGAAGACTGGGCTTAGAAAGCTAATTCTTCCCTTCCCCTCCCTTCATCAGCTGCAGGGAAATCTTACATGTAGAGTGTGGACATCCTCCTCTTAGTTAAAAATCCCTTTCTGGAAACACTCTTTTCCCCAGCCCCTTAGTGACTGTTGTGCAGTCTCTGATTCCTCCTCAGGAGCCAAAATGAGTGGCAAAGCAATATTGAAAAAATTAGACTTTCAGAGGCTTTTATGAGTCTGACAAACACCAAACATTAGGACTCACAGTGGGACGTGGGCAACCTGTGTACAGGCAGAAAAAGTGTGTGTTCAGGGTAAATTCCATCGGACATGGGACTTAGGATCCCTACAGATCAGATGTGCAGAACAGCATTACAAATTTTCTGCCTTCCAAGATTCTTTCATGCAGACTCCTGGACCTGTCAGCCTTTATTTTTACTGTATTTAGGTTTATTTTACACTCTTATACAGAGCTATTTCCATTTGTAAAGCATGAAAGACCTTTTAATAAACAGATGTCATGCAGAAATCAATGTATTATTTGTGGCAAGTCCGTACAGTGAAGTGAAGCAACCCAGCTCCTGACTGTGTTCACTCTTCTCCAAACACTGAAACCCTCTCCATTTTGGGGGATGGGGGAGAGAAAAAAAAAAGTACATTTTTGTTCTTGAAAGTCTCTAGTGGACCTTATAAATTTGATTGTACTTGGCATTTTTGATATTCCTACTTGCTTGCACACCACAGCAGCCACATGTTGTCACTTAAAATCTAAATATCGGATAACTGCTAACTGAGACTTTATTGTGTATCATGCTTATTTTAAGAATTACTTTTGTAAAGTAAAAATGACACTAACTCTAAAAGCATGTTTAATAAAACCTCAACAATCCGTGTGCTGAGTTTGCACATATTATGTTCTCATAATCAAAAGAAAAATGTAGAATAAAAATAGTAGAGAAGAACAGTGCCTGGTTTTGGAGCCTTGAACAGCTGTAAGTGATTAGAGCTTCTTGTTTGGTTTGCTTTGATTTTTTGGTCTACTTTTTGAAAATTCTGTCAACTTCACTTTTGCTTATTTCACTTTGTTTGGATAGTTTTGCCTTACTGAGTTTCCTGTGATGCTTCTGGTTATATGAAAAGTCTAGTCCAAATCACAGCACTTCAAAAATAATAATTTTTCAGTTCTTGGGTTTCCTCAACCCAACAGAGTCCTTCTCTCTCTCCAGGTAATAATACACTCACAATTTCTTACTGCCAAGTTCAGATATTCACCACGTGCAGTAGTGTGGGATTCACACACACATTGCAGGGTGTTATTCCAGACTCCTGTGTAATATTATGCAGGTCCAAGTCTGCCTGCTTGAGGTTGTCCTCCTTAAAAGGGGAAAGAAAACAAAACCACTGCTTTCTTTCTTTATCTAGCTGTAGGATAATTCTTGCTAATACTCATGCTGCAGTGAGCAATTAATTGATTTTTTTTCCCCTTCTGAATAATCATTATCTAACAAGAATCTATTTGGCACATGGCCACATGAAGGTTGTTCCTTTGTTTAACGTGGAAGTGTGGGTGGTTAGTTATACTCGGATCTATTTATACTCATCTTGTTTTTCCTAACTCAGCAGCTTTGCTTTTGCCTCTGTCTGCTGCTGTTGTCAGTTGTCTGCTTGCCTCTGCTTGGCCTCCTGGTTCTGCCTGCACAGGGGAGAATAAATAACACAGAGAGAAGAGGGGCAAAAGTGAGTAAGTTTAAGAGTAAATAAACGCCACAAATTTGGCAGGGAAAATAATGCTGCTAAAAAAGGTTAAGTATGAGAAAGTGAAAAGCTTTCCTGGTGTATATATCAAAATATTTCTACTGCCACATGGAATATACTGAATTTTGAAACTGGCCATGGAGATATCTATGCTTAAGTAATTTGCCTTCCCTCACGAAATACAAAATTTGGTTCCTTGAAAAAAAGGATGATGAATCAAGATCTCTTAACTGTAAGTTTGGGGATTTTTTTCATCATTGTTCTCCAAGGAGTCTATGCCATAGAGAATGTCAAGTTTTTGAAAGTGAAAGATGTTAACATGGTGACTTGGGGTTCCCTCCAAGCATGCCTCACATTCCAGCGTCTGCACATCTTGCTCTCCCCACTGATACGAAATCATTTGTCTCTTAGGCCTTCTTTGAACTGTGGTGTTCAGTTTGAGCATTTCTCTTGGAGTAAGACCTAATGAAAATCAAGAAGGAAAAAAAAAATTGCTCATTCAGGGTAAAGTGTTACCACAGAAGCTGCAGGTATCTGATTGAAGCAATTTCATGGTACATAGTAGGTATTCCAGAAATGAGTGTTTGTGCTCTCTGGCAGACCTGTACCCTGGATAGAATTACAAAAGATGTGTTTTTGACTATGCAGTCATTGCAACATGATTTCTGCAAGTGTGCTGCAAAACATTTTCCTACAGAGAAAATTACTGTGCAGTAAATGAAAGATTGCCTTGAGGTAGAGCTATGCAGAACAGATTGCTGGGCTGCTGCAATATTCCTGTGTGATTTTGGGCAAGTCTTGAAGTTGTTCAGTTCTTACTCAGCATTTCGTGACTTGTGGACCTGAATTCATTCTTACATATAAAGTAGCTTGACGTTATTACAATAAAGCTGTATTGTGCCACCTTGCAAAGTGTTACTGTATCCTAAATCATAAATAGGTTCTTTCTTGTAGATAAAACAGTAGAATCATATTCTCACTTTCATATTCATGCTCCACTCTAGATGTTTGTATAATACTTGGAGGATCTAGCCCAGCTACAAATACTTAAAGATTTTCTGTGATTATAAAGAAAACATCTCTATCCTTCAAGCTATGTGCTGAAGTGTTAGAGTGGTTTTGAGATTATTGTCACTTGTATTCAAGGATCTCAGGGGTTTGTAATAATTTAGGACTGTCTACAGAGCAGGTACTTTGCATGATTATAACTCTTGGGAAATTTGCATGGTAAAATACACTTCGCACACATCCTGAACTCCCAGGGTGGAATTCTGGCATTACTGAAATCAGTGTGAGTTTTACCATTATCTTTCCTGATACTAATACTTCCCAGGAAAGTATATAATATAATTTATAGCAAGAGAGAAGCCCCTTTTTGAAGTGCTAAATGAGTTGACATTCTTCACTTTTTTGTTGCTAATGTTGTTGCTGCTTCACTTGTTTTTATTGGCTGGTTTGTCATTAAGATACTTTACTTAAGGTATTCCAGCTGGAGTTTTGTGGACATACTGCATGTTGTTTCTTAATTTTTGTTCTAATGAGACTTTCTGCTAAGAAAATTCCCATGTCTTGCCTGTATCTTTTGCATTGTCATTCTTGAGTATTAGAAATTACACAACTGGTGGTGACAACTGTTACTCTGCTTTTGTCATCAATAATAGATGGCTTTGGTGTTGTAAGAGGTCATCTGTTGTATCTGTTTTTCTTGAATTTCATTAAGTTAGTAGTTGTAATGGGTTTTTCAGCAGGAGGTGAAACCTCAGCTTTAGCAATCTGAACCTTTTAAGTAGGACGTGGGGAAATAACTTACAAAATATGCAAAATTAAGAGTAGGTGGAGCAACCAGAATAAATTAAACTGCAAGCCTGCTCTGATAATTATTTTCAATTCAAAAGGAGACGTGATCTTTAAAAATGTTATCTTTTACTGTCTCATGTAGTGGTGAGCTATGTTCTCCCTTCTTTAACCATCTCAACAAAGACCATTTTTTCTACTGCTAAGGATAGCAAGTTCAAGAAAAAAGGCAGTTCTTCATCTTTGTAACATGTACATTTCTCAGACTGCAGTGTCAGTTTTACTGTGCTGCCCTGTCAATGAGTCTCAAATTCACCTTGAAGGATCCCCCCCAGGGATGCCAGCTGAACCTTTGACCCTTCTCTTCTGACTGTCACCAAGGTTAACACATCATTACAGCTTGTGATGTTAGATATACCTGTGCTTTTGGAGCTTTTATCAACCTGCACGGTTTTGCACAACTTAAACAGAAGTCTCAGTCCCTCATTTCTCTTTCATAGGAATATGTCTTGTCTCAGAGTAAATGTCTCAGATTAAATTGTCTCAGAGTATGTCTTAGAGTAAATTGTATTTCTTCCTAATTTTTGTGTTAAATTAGATGTGAAATTTTAAGACTTCCAGCTTTATCTCTGCTTTTTCTTAATTATTAAAAGAGCAACCACATGACTAAAAATAAAAATATGAAGAAGCATTTTCTATTTAAATTTGAAAATGGACATGTTCATACCTGCTGCACAGTGCCAAAAAGTGTGGGGTGACAGACAAAATGACAGCATTAAGTACTGGTTCTGTGGGATAAGTTCTAGTTACTGACAGGTTGAGGACCCTTTATTTATTTGGAATTTTCTTACCGAGGTATCATGTTGGATAATAAGCTGATTATAATTAAAATGGGATTTGTTTTGCTAATCCAGAAAATGGTATCTACAAATACGTGTCTGTGGCACTGATAACTAGCCAAGGGAACTCTTTTATAAGAGAAACCTGTTGACACAGATCTTCCAAGTTGTATTACAATATTGTTTTAATATATTGTACATTACCAATTGGACTCACTGATCTTGAAGATCTTTTCCAGCTTTAACAATTCTATGATCCTAAATGTCCTCTTAGCAAAATTCATTTTTTTTTCCCAAGATTGTCCTCTGATAAAACATGTAGTCCATTTGGTTGTCCAGACCAGCTTCTGGATGCTGTTAATGGCCATCAGTTTTTCAGTTTTGTGTTCATGAACTAATGAAATCAGGAGATGCCAAAATCGATTAATTCTCTCTCTGAACATTGTTTCAAAGGACTTACACAAATTCTCATTGGAGAATTGACAGTACCACTCTTCACAAGTTTTATAAGGTAAAGATGATGTATTTATTCAGGTGCAGTGGAGAATGCAAAGGGATTTTTTATTTCTGCTCATGTACTTTTAACCCGAAGCAGTCCATAGTCCACTAGTTTTTACCTTTGAATCCTTTGCTTCTTACCTGCTACAGAGTGCAGGTTAAAAATAAATCTTGAAAAGAAATCTACAAACATTACACCTAGGTACCAATCTGCAGCAGTCCAATGATATACAAAGTTATCTCTGTCCACTTTACATTCAGCTGAGAGAGTTGAGATGGTACTGGGACAGGGTTGTATCCTTTTCTGTCCTCTATTAACACTTTGAACACAATCTTTTAGATTGCAAGCCTTAAATCACTCCTTTCAGTTAGACGTGTGTAATTTTCCTTCTCTTAGACTTGTCTGAAAACTTTGCATAGCATAACAATTATGCTGACTCCAGTTAGGGGTGGTTTAATCGTTATTTCCTGTAGAAGTGTTGGAAGAGTAGTTGACAGATCCCCGAAAGAGGATTCTGAGAAACAAAGAATTGTTTATTTAACCACATGATTGTAGAGAAGAAGAAACACTTGAAACTACTCTGATATCTCTGTGCCTACCTGACTAATTTAGCATATGAAATTCCTTTCCAATGGCATACCTTCTTTCTTCCAAGTCCACATTTAATAAGCTTCTGTTCTTTTGCTCCTCACAGAAGTTTAAAGCATCTGATTCAAGCCCTCTTCCTGCTTTGGTTTTTGCCTCCTCTCATATCTCAGGCACAGAGTTGCTGCTTGGGCTGCAAGTAGGTCGGGCCCAGTCCTCTGCCTCAAGGTGAATTTCTCTTAAGCATTTGTTGAAAAGTTCGTAAACTAATCATAAACTAAAGGATCATAAAGTAATACCTTTGTGGTAAATTTCTATGAAATTAGTTTGCATAATGAGCCAAGATCCAAGTCCTAACACATTATTAAAGGCAACTCTAAATACAGCAAATATTTTAATATCTTAATATTCCCTGCATAGAATGGCCTACATATCAGATTGTTCTTGGCATGCATGTTTGAAAGTGCCAGTAATAATATCTGAAATATAGTGTTTATGCTTTGGGCCTGCCAGATCTTAAACAAAGTTTTGAATCTAGTAGGATTGTCCAGCATTCCTGTTTTCAGAAACTTAAGAATATTTAAGCATTATTAAATATAGCAAAAATACCCATGTTATATTCTGCTAAACATTTCTTGCCGAATTTTAGATCTGGGAAAACATGCAGTATTTCATTGCAATCCCCGGAAAGTGAATCTCACCAAAGGACAAAACTACTTAAGACTTTATGGTGCTTTGGTCAAATGTACAATAACTCATGGAACTATTTGAAAGGAGAAGGGAATAATGAGAACACTTTTTTTACGTCTTCATCATTCTCTGAAATTATTAATTTTCTGGTTGTGATTGACTTCCATTTTCAGTAGGCTTTCTTTTGCTTTTCAAAGTCAACAATATGGCTGTCCTAGAAAAAGTCTGGTTGAAACACATGAAGGATGGTCACTAATAGTACAATGCAAAATACAATGCACACTTGATGATTTCTTAGATTAGCTGACTATTTATATTAATCATACATAAGAATTCTTACATCTTTCCCCCTTAATTCTGAGTGTTTATTCAGAGTTGAAAACCATATTGTGAGTCTTCCGTTAAAAATTAATTTGCAAGAGTAGCAAATATCAATTATTTAGCTTTTCTGGATATAAATACTTGAGCACAGTGGATCTATGTCCTCTAAGATAAACAAGGGTGATCTTGATACTGTCAGCAAACACTTCTGTAAGTTTATACCTCGGTGCAGCCATCAGGGTACTGATGTGACATATTGTAATTTCTTTATGTATTGCACTAGGGCTTGATCCTGTTAATGTTTGTGTTGGAAAAGGAGACAAGAAGACTAGGGAAGCTCATTGATAAGGTCTCTTGTTTGCATGGATGTTATCAAGACAGTCCTTTAAATACAGTCTTCCTTGCCTGTTCACATGGGTCAACTTCCCCTGGCACTCTTTAGTGTGTTTTTTGAATCATTTTCCTTACAACACAAAGAAATGCTACTCTAAAATATTTTCCCTATAAATATTTTTACATATTTGGGACACTGGTTGGAGTCAGAGAGTGTCTCAGGAGTGGTGAGTTCAGACCTTCTGTGGAGGCCAGCTCTCATTTCCCCCATTTGTAAATAGTCCCCCAAGGGCCACAGTGGCACTCGGTGCATTCTGTGACAGGGGCTGAAGGCAGTGATCAGTGTTCAGGGCCAGGTTTGGAAAGTGAAATTGCAAATTCAACTACCTGGACATGTCAGTATGTCCATCTGACAGGCAGAAATGCTGACTACTGCGCACCTTCTCCAGCAGCCGTGGACTCCTCAATTTTGCCATCTACTTTTGAAGAATTCGGCCAGAATGTGATGTAGATGAGTCTTTAAAATGCAAAAGTTTAACTTTCTTTTTTCTCTTTGTCATGCTAAGTAGCTGGCAAAGAAATAGTAATGTCTTTTAAAGTTAAGTGTTTACTTCAGACTCAGTATTTATATTTGTGTGTTTTGGAAGCATACTGAGGCTCTTTTCTGTGTTTTTGGGGAAGAAAGTATACTGTGGGAGTGCATATGCAGTTTTTAACTTCCTGCCACTCTCCTAAAAAAGGTAATTTGTACCGAGTGAACTGAAATCTGATCAAGTAACACTTCTAGTTTTCTGTAAAGATTACTTTTTATTCATTATGTTCTTTTTACACTGCTCACACAGAAGGCATCAAAGCTTCTCATTTATGTCAGAACAGTACTAATTCTAAAAAAGGCATGCACACAGACACGAGATAAAACAGGAAAACAAAGTGCACAGTGATTTCAATTTCTCTGCCATTTTTACAAGCCTGTTCCAATAATAGCAAAAATCAGCAAACAGGAGACTAATTTCCATACAGAACCTGGCTGGCTAGATTGTACTTTGCTTTATAAAAACAGCTGTGAAAAGTTGAGCAGCTAGTACTTTCAGGGTCCAGAACAGTTTCTCCCTCCCTTGCAGCCACATTTCTCTCTCAGCCTTTTCCATTGGTGCAGCTTACAATGCCCTTTTAACAACAACAAGAACTGTGCCATAAGTTTAAACCCACTGTGGCATCTGAGAAGAATAGCAAGGAGCTGCTGCAAAGGAAGCAATTATCCCAGCAGGGCTCCAGGGCTGAACAGCTCGGGCAGCCCCCAGCCGCGAGCGGACAGGGCCAGGGGAGAGGCACCGCTTCTCAGGCTTGCTCTCTTCATTCTCCCTGGCTTTTCACAGGGCAATCACTCTCATTTATACACTGAGCAGCCAGGGTTTGCTGCTCCAGAGGCAAAGGCTGAGTGAGAAGAGCCTGACCAGAGGGTTCCTCAGTGTCCAGCCTGGCAGCAGCCACGAACAGCAGAGCTCACAGGGTATCACAGTCAAAGGATGGCACTGGGAAACCTGTGAGCATCAGGGAGCACTGCTCCCAGTGCATGCAGAGGATGGGAACAGGGTATGCTTTGTTCTGCTTGATTGCAACCTGTGCTGGCTTATTTCACGAGTAAAAGAAACTCTGAGTAGCTCCTGGCTTGGCTGTGAGATCAGCCTCTGTTGTAAAGTCTGTGGCAACAGAGGGCTGAACATTGGTGAACAGACCCAAGATCTCCAGGTCATTCCCTCCCTGTGGAGTCTCTCTGGAGGATCTAAAGCTGAGCACAAAAATAATGATTCTGAGCTGCTCTGCAAGCTGGGAAAATTGAGGGATTTGCTCTTTGCCTCTGTGTGCATACAATCTCCTCCTTATTCTTTCTAAGTTTAAATTTTAGCATCTTCCAAGCAAAAGCCTTTCTGTAGCTGTAATGTCTGTCCCAGTGGTTTTTCAGCAGTCCGTCAATAATAATGCAAGTTACACTCAGATTTGCTTGTGGTTGCCTATGACTGCAGGTTTTTGCCTCAGTCCTGTAACACAAGGCTTGTGTGCAGACCACAAAAAATACAAGGAAATCTGTGATTTATGATCTGCATGTGCTGCAGTCACAAGGGCTGTAGTGAACGGTGATGGAAGAGTGAAATGTGGCAGATTAATATATGACTTTTGTGTTTAACTGTTCATGAAAAATCAGCATTGCAGTGCATATGCTCCTCTTTTTGACAGCATTCCACAAATGATGGGAAAGGTTTAATGTTTTCACAACTTTGTATATCCAGTACTTACCACAGAAGAGTTCTACTAACCTTAGGCTCAGTCAGAGATAAATGCAATAGAAACTTAACATGGGTTTATACGCTTCTTTTGAAGTGTGGTCTCATTTCCATGGCATGTCATCTTGGTCAAAAGGCAGAGAATCAGTAGGGTTTTTAGGTATGTTAGAAAACATGCTCTATTTTTTTCAAGGTTAGTTTTGGAAAATACTTGTTTATTTGTAGTGTTTAGTTGGCAGGGCCAAAGCTTCTTTGACAGTTAACTTGATTATAAAGTTTTGAAAGAAAATGTTTTGAATGAGAAGTCAAATCTGTCTCAAAATTTTAAACTGTCAAAACACAAACTTGGAAATGCATGAAAGAATCCACTGCGTTTTAGTCACCTGTGACTAATTTTATTTGCTTACTTTGGTTCTCTGTTCGCGTTCTCTGCCATAAAGAGCTCAGGTTTACCCCCAGAGGAGCACAGAAAATCCTTCTTGCCTTGGGAAGCTGCTGTGCCAGCTCCAGGGAGGAAAGCTTTCACAGGCAATTTAGTGCAGGAAGTGCAGCGGTCACGGGAAGGATCCGGGAGCCTGAGATTTGCATCCCTTGAGCGAGGAGCCAGCAGTGGGCAGCCAGGCTCAGAGGGGATGTGCCTTCTCTTCAAGACAAGTGGGAGTCTGAGCCAAATCTGCTGCATCTCAGAAGGTCACAGAGTGGCTGAAGCCACAGCTGAAAATAATGACCTGCAGTACGAACCAGCCAAGAGAAAATGTGAATAATTCACTCCTATTCCCTCCTCTCAAACTGTGAGGATTTTGTTGTTGCTTCACAATTGTAAATGTAGAAGAACCCTGGTTTTACATCTTGAAGGCCTTTCATTTTCTTGTGGGAGCTCATGGTAAAAAAAGACCTATGAACTTGTGCTTCAAATCTCTTGATAAGTCGAGTCCTATCAGAAAAGTTGCCTTTAGAATACCCTATATAAGGACCTTGAAAAATCCCGTATTTTAGCACAATGGCTTGAGAGATCTGCGCTCTGAGAAACGTCTTTCATCAGATTACAATTTTTGTTGAATTTTTACCTAACTGTCCTTCTAAAATTTGAAATTTAAAGTTGGGACTCTGCTGTTGGAGACTTGTCCTCTGCACAGCTGCTCTTTTCTTAGGGAAAAGTAGGGATTTTCCCATTGATGAAATACACCCCATGATATACAGTTGTCTTGAATCCATGTTGTCATCCTGCCAACATTAGCTCCAGACTTAGAAAAAGTAAGAAATATTGTCAATAGCTGCAATGACTGACAGGAACTGAAATCCTCTTGGAATCAGCAGCAGAGTCTGGATCCCTTTGGAAAGGCATGCTGGTTGTACTCTCCCCCCTCCCCCCCGGTGCTGTCTGCAGGGTTTAGGTGTGATCTGCCAGGTGTCAGAGTCAGGTCTGGTGATGCAGCTCTGGCTTCATCCTTGGTGACTGTAACACAGCCCCTCAGAGAGACCTTGGTCTGCCTTTTACAGTGTGGGCGCTCGCAGTGGGAAACAGGCTGCTAAATTCCTCTGGAGATTTGGGTTATGTAGTTTCTTTTATGGTTACCAGGTAGGTTTTTTCTATGTGTTTTAAAATTTGTGGTTTGTTAGTATTGCTTTTCCTTATTACATTTGTGATTCTTTAGGTAACGTAATTAGAAACTGAGAGATTTTGTGTGGCGAATTAACCCTGGCTGGTCTGAGATTTTATCCTTGGAAGTGTGTAAATAACACAGCAGTGGTGATGCTTAAAAGAAAATTCATGTGTAACTGATACTTCACGTCATCTGACTTGCTTAAGGGAAGAGAAATGAAGACATACCAGACATGGAGTTCAGTTCAAGTTCATTTTTACTTCTGATTTCAATCACTGATTGTAGAGAAAGCTACATATGCACCAGTGCATCCAGGGGAGATTTATGCATGGGGTTAAATTTACAATTTTATGGAAATTTCACAGTTGTCATTGTAAACGGATCATTCCCATGCAGGGCCTTCTTTGGTTGTTGCAGAAAGATTGCTAGTTCCAGATATAAGTTTAGTGACCCATAGAATGTGTATTGTTCATTAGTTGAGTTTAGTGTGTTTCTGTACTTAATAAATAACAATGTGGAAAACAGTTTATGAAGCATTTGCTTCTTCTTTTTTATATATTTTTGTGATCTTTGTAGAACAGATTCAAGACCATGAAGATAGTTGTAACATGCTTTTGTTGTAAGATTTTATTCTTGGTTGATAAGAAGAAAGGAAGTATTGCATAGAAAATGTTTTGCACTATATCTGTGAAAGCATTTCAGGGAAGTATTTGGCTGGTTCAAATATTGTCATATAAACATAGCTGCCTGTTCAGAAATTAGTTCTGACTAATGTGAGCCAATACGGATTACTGCGAATTAAATCTTCCTTAGTGATTAACAAAAGCCAAATGTTTATAGAAAGTTAAATTGGAATTGTTACAGTTTTAAACTTCTGAAAATCACATATGCTGAGGCATGGATTTTTCTTTTCTAAATTTGGTTTATGACATTCTGCATATATCTTGGCTGTTTCTACAGTCTCGTTGGGTGAAGTATCAAACACATACAGTAATTCTGATATTTGGTGTCTTGTGATAATGCCAAGGGTTGAATAACTCTCAACTGCCTCTGAATTCACCCAGCAATTCAGGACACAGATAACCATTGAGCCTTTGTAGATATCCATCTTCTTGTAGTCACAGCCATTAATAATGAGGCCAGAAACGTGGGAAAAGGAGTCTTATGAAGGGACTTGAATCTGATTCTGCCTCTGATGTATCTTAGCTGGATTGGCAGGGGTGCCAGAAGCAGCAGCTTGAATCTATTGTCATTTTATCTACCTTAAATACCTTCTTTTTATGTAAAGCCACCTTCCTATGCATTTTGCACCCTCCTTTTGGCTGCCTTCAGGCCTCTCTGTGTTGCAGAGATGTTTTGTTGGTCTGTATGGTAGGGGGGAACAATTGACTTGCACTTTGTCATGACAGATTTACAGGAAGACCACTTGAAAGAATGTTTCAGACTACTTTCAAATAGAATTTTTGTGTGTTTGATCTGGAGGAGGCAGCATGTCCCTTCCTGGGGTCCCAGAGAATGGAATGGAATGGAAAGCAGGACAGACTCCTCTGTCTGAACTTTGAAGTTAAACAAGAACAAACTTTAATCATTGTTGAAGACCTGCTCCAAATACATTTTGATGTCTAGTGTCTGATATTTAAGCGTGCTATAATAGGTAGGGAAGAATACATAGGATTCACAAGGCTTGGAATGAGATACAAATTTTTTAATAAAAATTTAAGATAGTAATTTGTACTCTTTTTTGTTCGGCTTTATTCAGACTGCAAAGCTGCCTTCTATTGCTGACATTCCATGCCTTACAGCCTCTCCTGCAATGGTAACTTGTCATATGGATATTTTGGGATGCTTGACCAGACAGAGGGAAATGAATAAACTCTCTATTTCTTAACTAAGAAATAAAAGCTCTATTTTACTTGGATATACCATTGGTGACACTATTAGTTACAATTGTTTGGACTCACCTTGTACTTTGACTGTTTTATTGTTATTTATAATTAGATGGTACACTTTTAAAGCAAAGGCAGTGTCTGACAGATTAATACCACATGCCCACCACTTTCAAAGAAAAAGGTTTGAATTTTTCAATTTTTTCAATTTGAATTTTTCAAATTCAAAGAAAAAGGGTTGCTATGTATGCTGGACTGTGGAAGACTGAAATATATGAAATTTGTGGTATCACATATGCAGAAACTCTGGCTATACAAACAAAAGTCAGTATTTCATTCTCCAGTCTAAATTTGATTATCCTATGAATTTGTTTGCTTTAGAATTATTTTGCAACAGGGCAGATTTTATTTATTAAATAGAATTAAACTAGGAACTGAAAGAAAGTTTAAAAAAAATGTCCCTCGCATTTATATTTGGACTCCCCAAGCATTTCTCTTATGGCTTCATTCTGTCTCATATTTCATACCACATTTCTGTGAAAAGTAAATGAATCACCCACATATATAAAAATATTTCATAACACAGACAGATGGGTATGGATTTATACATACAGAAATTTACACATATATACACAACACACATAGGTATATAAAATATGGTCTTAGAATAAGAATATATGTGTGTCCAGCTCTTCTGAATTCTTGGTGGTATGTTGTAGAACCCTTGGGTAAGTTTTTATGGATTTGATTTATTGGCTGACTGAGTTGATTCATTATTTGTATATGATTTTTTGCTGCTGGGTGGCCATAATTTACAATTCTGGAGGTAGTTAACTCTGTGGGTGCCTAGAGTTTTCTGTATTAACATCTCCAACTATTGTTTAAAGAAATAAATGAAGTGGACTTGCTTGAATGAGCAATTTACTGATGAGGGGCAAAATATAGTCAGGCAGGCAGGACACAGAAAATAGCTTTCAATAAATCTTTGTAAGTCACCATACCATCATGTATTTTCTTAGCATACATACAATAATCCGTACATGTTACAGGCAACTGAAGATCATCTGTGAAATGCTGATCACAGTCTTTTTCTCTTATTAGAATTCAGTGCTATTCTTGTATTATCCTACTTGCAAAGCCCTGATAGATTTGCTGGTAGGCACAGAGCAAAATCCTGAAGAGGCATGAAAAGTCAAAAAGGGCCTTGGCTTTGTTTTGGTATAAATGAAACATGACACTTACTTTCAGAAATAGACTTCAGGCTTTGGCAGTTAGCAAAGCCATTCTTCTCCCACGACACAACCATATCTACTAGAGTGGTGGAATAAAGCTGTTTTCTGTATCTTGTTTACTAGGAAGAAAGGACTTCCCTTGGTATTCAGCATGGTCACAGCTCTTCAGGAGGTTTGGGATGTAATGGTACACTGCCTGTCACTTTTGCAAACCATTATATCCTTTACTGCTATGAAGTCCAGCTGGTGAATTCTGGGGCAAGGGCAAAAATATGAGAAGAGCCAGGACACTCAAATTAAAATGCCTTCATTAACTGTTAAGTATGCACAGACTATGAATAGTTCTAATTTGCAAGATTTCATGTGCTGTCTCCAATAGACTCATTTACTGATTTGACTGTTTACAGCTCTAAATATGGATGTGAACTTAGGCAAATTCAGCAGTGATTCTTTATATATTCCTACCAAATTTCACATGCATGTCTTTCGTTGTGTACTTTTTATACTTAAAGCCATTGGCCTATGGTCCATAGGTATGTTTGGGATTGCCTATTGAGAAGAAATATTGCACATAGACAGCATAAATTTTTCATAGCTGCAGTTCTCATTTGCGACGTCACGTTAATAAACTGAAGGGATTGACCAGTATTGCTGAGATGATGGGTACCTAATTATTTAAAATGCAATGAAGAATTTTGGTAGCTGCCCACCAGGGGAAGTTCACTTCCTTCTAAGCCATCTGTGACTGCTCCAGTTACAGACGTGTGTAATTCCACATCCAGTGGTGGCACGTTTTATTGTAGCTGTGTAACTCATCACAGTTCTATGTGGAATAACTGTCATTGTAGCTAAAGGTCTAAATCCTTCCCATGTTTTAGGAAAACCAACCAACTAAAAGGAACCTCTTTGCATGTGCATTCAGAATTCCATCTTGTTAAGCACAGCTTCCTTCAGCATGCGTGTCACATCTTAGGAAGTCTGCCTCAACATCCATGAGAGAATATTTCCTCTGTGTCTCCTTTATCTAAATCTCAAATAACTTGCAAGAAAAGCAGCTTTCAATGACTTTAGTTTTTCATGTGTTTCAGCTTTAATGTGTCTCTCCATCTATGCTTTGAAGAGAGTCTTCAAGAAATTCCTAGGATTGTTCTTGCTTAAGGTTACAATTTGTGCAAGATATGCAGTTGTGTCATATTGTGGTGGATTTGACTGGGGTTTTCTTAAGTGATAAAATAACAGAGGAGCACAAATGCTACTGAATGTCAGTGGGATTTAGTCTCTGAAGACATGCATGAAAATCACTGATTACAGTTTTTACATGGGTTGGAAATCATCAGATGAGTTGGCAAATTCTTGTGATACATAAATACATGTCTTTGTTGTATCCAGCGTGGTCAGTATTTATACACATATAAGATGTATATTTCTGCACATGTGTCTGAATTTACGAATACCCCAAAATGCAAGTGGAAGTTGTTCAAATATTGGGTTTTTTTAAAATCCTTTGCACACATTATTTGAAAAATAAATTGCTTTCTGTGATTTAGGGAGTTGTAAAACAGGAATAAATACAAATAGATTTCTAGTTATATTTTATAATCTCTTCTCCTGCTTACCAGTTCAGGCAGTCAGCAATCTAAAAATGCACTTAGATTCTTGAAAAATGTGTGTTTGCAGGTCACCTTTATTTTTTCATTCCTCATGCCTCAAATCTCCATTGAAATTTCAGCATTACCAGCTTTCTGAATGATAAAGGACATATCTCTTGTGCTCTCAAGCAATGAGTGCCAAAGGCAACAGAATGAAATTTGTATGCAGCACTATCTACGTTCCACGGGTGTGTCCATTTATCTCAATAACTGACTGTCATCTTTGTGCCTGTACATCCTGCAATGACAATCAGAGCCCAACGCTGCTCAAGATGTCAAATTTCCAGGGATAGATTTCTAGCTGCAGGCAACTCGAGCTAAATACCTCATATTGAGAACACTCTCCTCCTTGTCACTGACCACATTAGACCCTTTCATGTAGCTTCTTATGTGACTTTTATTTATTGTCTACTTCCACCCATGCCTTGAACTGCAGTGGTTTCCAGAAGTGATTGGGCTTGTAAGCATATGTGCACTTCAAAATGTCGTTTATGTAATTAAGGAACTTTCTTGGTATGTTAAAGTAAGCATGGTACATACTCAGTTGCCTACACAAATTTTGCTGCATTTTTGGGGAACTTTGAAACTTGCTCAACCATTTGGTCAATAAAATGGGAGAAAAAATCATTTTAAAGGAAGATCAGATGTTTTCATATCCATTTAATATATATTTTTATATAACATAATAAGATTTGGAATCACAAAGGTAAGTGCATTTTCTGATTTGGGGGTTATTGGAATTCCATTATCTCCCAAAAGCAGAATTCAAAATTAAGAGCAGAATGTTATTCATTTCCCAGTAAGAATTTAATTGCTTCCGCTCATCTGCTTATCAGCCTTTAAACTTACTTATTTAGAGGTGAAGAACTAAAGAATAAAGAATTTCCTTCACTTCCTTAAGAAATGAAAACCAAAACAAACACAAAATTCATGAATAATAATGAGCACAACCAGCAGCAGGATAGCGTGCACATATTTCTTGTCAAGAAAAAGTAATTGCAGCACTTGATGTGAAAATGAGATTTATGCCTCGTGCTAATTTTTGCTCTCTGCCTGATTGTATCAGTACATGGGAAGGGACTGTAGTCCTTCTGGCTAACAAGCATTAAACAGGCTGGTGAGCAGCCAGCCTTACATTACACAGGATGAAGAAAAAGGTAACAAGGATCCAAATCTCAGTGATTTTAAAATACTAATGTAAAACTAAAAGACAAGTTTTTTGCAAAAGAGAAAGAAATTAGGCTAATAGTAATTTTTTTCCACTTTTTCTATGTGATACGGAAAATCATGGGTGGCCTCTTCTGTTTCATTATCTGTAACAAAGTATTTTTCAAGTTATTATTATTAAATTGATAATTCATGTTAAAGTATTTGTGTTACCCTGATTTGTCCTAGATCAGAGGAGGAAAGCTTATGATCACATACACAAGAAAGAATGATGCTGGCAAATACGTTTGTGTTGGAACAAATATGGTTGGAGAACGTGAAAGTGAAGTTGCAGAGCTCACTGTTTTAGGTAAGAACTCCTTTAAGACTCTCTTGATGAAAATGTCCATCTTTTGTTTTCCCTAGTAAGCCTTTCTCTAAAGATCATTCTCATCCATTTCCTTTCCAGTGCTGAAAAGGTTTTTCTCATGGTTGTTATGTAGTAAATAGAAGGAAGGTAATGGCTCTGCAGCCCACCTGGGACGATTTTCCCTATCAGAAGATGCTTTTGTATTTAATTGTCAAACTGAAAATGATTCCAGTGTCCTTGACTGGATCAGTATTATGAGCAGCAAAACAAAAATTAACAAGCAGAGGCTTAATTTTTTCATCTTACTGGGGACAATCAGATTTATTCTAAATTTCTATTTGGAATAATTATACTTTTGTTTATAGGAGTGTGTACTGTGTGTTGTAAAGCCACAATAGATCTGCTTTTTCAAGTGATCCTATTGATGGTCCCTCTGAGCATCAAAAAATATGTTTTCATTTAAGATAGCTGAGTTTAGCTGAAAATTGCATGTTTTGTTGCTACTTCAGAAGGGAAACTGTAACTCCAAGTGCAGTCTCAATAGTCCTTCAACATAGGTGAACTTAGGTGCTTTTTCCTTCAAAATATGTCCCATTTTACTTTAAAGTAGGGGAGACTTTTGAGGCAGCTTGATTGTTTCTGCAAAAGAAATAGGTGATTTGTCTTGTCAGGATGAGACCATCCAAGCCCTGGTTCACAGCACACTGGTTTCCATCACAGTGCTGTTGCAGTACTAGTAGTTTGTTGGTGGTTGTTTTTCTGTTAAATTCATGTTGAAGAGCTGTCTTGTCAGTCTTTGGCACTTTCATCTGTCTTCCCTACATTGTTGAGCTAGGACTCAGGAAACTTGAAGATCTGTTCAGTGCTGCATGTGAAGCAGGGGTTTCCTTAATAAAACAAGATTTTATGCCATCTTAAAATTTTTCAAACTGAATATCTAGGAAGAAAGTAGTGTGTAACCTTTTAGAAGCTGAGAAACACTTTGTGATCCCCTGTACTGTTTTATTTTGGGTTTGTATAAACACTTAGAAGCACTAGGGGAGGAAGTTTATTGTCAAATAGACATTTAGAACTTTAAAGCAAAATCTAAACTTGAAAGTGAGTTGTAGCTTCATGAGTAAAGTACTGGCATCAAGTTCCTATTTACCTGTACCAGTTAATAGCTCATCACTAGTCTGCTGCCAACCAGGGAACCCTGGGCTGGGCTATGTAACTTAGGCTGAAAAAGTACAACTCTTGCTGAACACCTGTAAGGGGGGTACATTTCAGGCAGAGCTCTGTCTGGCTTTTTCTTCATCTCTTGCTCCTTTCAGACATATTTCAGATTTTCAGCATGAGGAAATTAGCAAGGTTTTGTTTCTAAATGGGGCAGTAAAGCTTTGAATGTCTTACTAGCCTGTGTCTAGAAATCTTTAATACACCTTATTCTTTCAACTCAGACTTGGATATGTGTGAAGAAGCACGAGAAATATGCTGACTTCATATATTAAAATTTTTCTACATTAATCTTCTGTTTATGGGGTTTGGTTATTTAGAAGTTGAACTTTTTCTTCTAGGTCTCTGCTTTAGATCAGAGGCAGGATTGCATGCCAGAAACAGTAATATCAGAATGTTTCAAAGTGATCCTTGCTCAGCTTTCCTTGTATGTACCAAATAATCATGTGACAAAGACAGATCCTTAAATCAGTGCCGATTTCCCTTATCCGTTTCTGCTTTTGAATTAGAGTGTTATGAATGGGCAGACAAAAACTCGTGCAAGTCCATTACTCGTCCTTTAGGAAACTGATCTGGAGAACAACGTGCCTCTTGTGGGTTTTGCAGCTGGGCAGCAGTCCTGGACTTACCAGATCAGTCCTTTTTCTCTTGCATAGTTAAGTTAAAAAGCTATTCCTACTCTGAGGTTTAATGTGGAATGTTCTTTTCTTACATTCAGGTTTCGTTTTTTCAGCACCTACAAGAAAGGGGCCAGGGCAGGGGATTGTCTATATTTGTATCTTTTTAATTCACAGCTAGATTTATGTCTGTGGATCTCTGTTTTATTTCTCACTTCTTGTATGTGAACCCAGGCTAGAACTGACAGCTTAAAGATCAACTTGCTATTTCATTTAACATTATTTCCTACCATTGCCAGCAAAGTTAAGTTTTCTACAACACAAGTGTCCAGCTGGTCTGGACATCCTCAAGAATAAAGGAATTTTTTTTTTAATAAGGTTTTGTTCGGTTCACATTTCCTTTTCAAACCATTAAATTTTTATAATACTGAATCTCTATGTCTGCAAAGCCTGAGTAATATTTAGAACTACTTTTTTCAAACAGAAATGTGAGACATGAATTCTGTCTGGTCATTTTGTACTCCTGTGAGAAATTTGTGGTGTATTTTTGGGTATTCACACTTCCTGATGGTGCCAATGGCTTCAGACTCTTCCAGTTCCAAGGGGATGATATTTATATCTTTAATACATACAAGTCAAAACATGCAACTGCCTTCTGAACTCCCTCAGAGCTTTCACAGGTTTATAGACAAAAAGTTCATCTGCCTTAGGCAAAGGAACCTGCCAAACACTCTCCTGTTAAACCCTCCCTGCTCTCTCTTGTTAAACCTTCCCAGTTCTTTTATGGACATGCTGTTGTCATCTGGTGTTGCTCTTCTAGATGGGTCATTCCTAGAATAGTTCAGAAATTGTTTAAAATCACTTGTATCCTTGGGAGTTTGCAAACCTCACTGCACTGCAGCCTGGTGTGAAAGTATGAATAGCCCAGCAACCTACAGCTTTGAACCTGTTACAGGTAGAAAAGTGTATCAATACCTTTCCTGAAATTTGCAGAGTTTACCAAGATAACATAGCCTGTACTGAGATCACCTTCTCTTCCAAAAGTCTGAGCATAAGTGTGCAGCAATTAATGTGCCTCTGCTGACCCAGGACTTGGATCATCCATGTCCTGCATGGGATGAGCAGGGAGAGCAGTAGTTTTTATGAACAAAAACTACAGAGAGGACGTTCTGAGGTATTTTTGGGCTTGTTTTACTTCATGTGTGCTGGTAGAAGAAAACGTTGCCTTTCTAATGCAGCTTTGGAAATTATTGCATGGAATGCTTGCTGCTGCTGACACCTGCGAGCAACCTCACAGAGATCCTGTGCAATCTGGACACAGAACTGCTGGATTAATCCTTGTTTTGCTTTCCTTTCCCTTTAGAGAGGCCATCTTTTGTGAAGAGACCAAGCAATTTGGCAGTAACCGTGGATGACAGCGCGGAGTTCAAGTGTGAGGCAAGAGGTGACCCAGTCCCCACAGTGAGATGGAGGAAAGATGATGGGGAGCTGCCAAAAGCAAGGTGCTGTACTTGGAGTTACCCTTTTTGTGACATCTAGTTTGGTATATGATGGGGCCACTCAACAATGGACAACTAACATTTCTTTGTCTGGAATACAAAAGGCCTGGCTTGATCCAATAAGACATTTCTAATTAACATTGTGCTCTAGTTGAATTCACAATTTATGTTTAAACTTAAGAACGTCCTGTTTTCAAGCTTTTGTTGTGACAACACATGACAAATTTAAGGTAAAACAACCAAGTTCAGCCAGTAATATCAGATACAGATTAATTCTTCACCTGAAAAGTCTTTTGTGATTACTGAAAGTTTTGGAGAATGTATAACAAATACTAAAAGAGATTACAACATCAAGAAGTATGTATTGGAATTGCAGTTGATGTGAAATGTGAATTTGGTAATGTAGAGGGTTGCCTTGGTTATACATGCTTTTGTTACTAGGTTTCCAGTGAACTTATTTTTTGTCATTGCTGTAATTCAGGCCAAAAAGTGAAACACTTGGTTAAAAATAAATACATACTGTGATAGATAGATATTGAGATAGATTAAATATATTTAGATTGAAATCCTAATTATCAGTTTAAAAAACTTTCAGGGGAGTAGACTGAAAGAAGAAACTCTTTAACAGTTGGCTTCAGCCAACAAAACCAGCTTCTTGATAGTCTACTCGATAGCATTAATAAAAACTATCATTTTTAGGAGAAAAATCTACTTACCATAAATAGAAACACATTGACTGCATTATACAAAAAAGAGAGAAAGGTGATGAAACGAGAGAAATTGTTAAAAGGCCAAACCATTCTTTAGGAAAAAAAGAAGAATTAGTTGTGATTTATCTTGACTTTCAAGCAATTCTGATCTTCTTGGGAACAATATTTTCTTTTCTACCATATTTAAAAAATCTTTCATTCAGATGGGGAAAAATAGCTGTTATTATATTTACTTGTTAAAAGAATTCTAACAATTAAGATGTTCTGCGTTAGGGCTTTGCGTAAAGTAAATATGCTTTGTGTAAATAATATCAGAATAAGGTTTCCAAATATTTGGCTATGTTTTGTTTTTAAAACTTTATTTGGCATTATCAATTTATAACTATCCATCTTTTTTTTTCCCTTATGGGAAATTCAGAAATAAGAATATTTGAGAGCAAATTCCCCATGTTTTTACCCTTTACAGAAATTGTACAAAGTTCTATTATTCCTATTCATTGTTAACTACTATGTATATTTAAAGATACGAAATCCGTGATGATCATACCTTGAAAATCAGGAAAGTGATGGCAGGAGACATGGGATCATACACTTGTGTTGCAGAAAATATGGTTGGAAAAGCTGAGGCATCAGCAACTTTAACAGTTCAAGGTAAGAATGTTTCTTTGCAAAGAATAAATAATGTTGTACCAGAATAAAGCTGGGTTTTTTTGTACAACAACCCTAGAAATAAAAAAATGTGAAAATATAAATTTTGCTTGAGTTGTATTCTGAGAAAATGGAAACACTTCATGTGTAATATTTTTTTAAGCAGTCTTTACAATACTGGGATGGGGAACTGAGTTTCTTTTGAATTTCAGTTCTTCAGAATCAAGTCACTTGCAATCTTTTTATCTGAAACACAGAAAGAAAAAAGTCAGTGTTGCTAAGATGCATTGTTTTAATTCAAAATGAAAGAGTTGCAAGTTCAAGTATCTGCCAAGTTTTTTCAATTAAATATAGTAGAGGAGCAGTGAATGATAAATCTGTTTGTGTATCTTTTGATACACTAACCCAGACCACTGGAATTCCTGTTGCTTTTTCATTATGGAAGCGTATCGTAGCACTACTGTTTCTTTGTAAGATAAAGATTCAGTGGAACTGAGTGAACTAATATGTATAAAAATCCTTCACTGCCTTTATATACACAATCCAGATGTTCACTATTCAGATAATCCCTCTCTTCCTTTCCTGGCTAGCAGACAGGCAATGATGTCATCCTGATGCTTTTTTCTGGGCACTGATGGTCCTTCTGTCCTTTCCTCTCTTCAGTGGGAATTAGTCATTATGGAGTTCTGGGGAAGTGTAGGCTTAAAAGTATTTTATTTGGTAACAGGCCTCTATTTTGGCACATTTACTGTAACAGGAAAGATCTTGCCCTTAACCTGCTCTCCTTTTTCCACCAGAAACATTTGGTGTCCCTCTGTTAGGAAAGTATTGAATCCTTTTGTCGAAACTCTCATAAAATCAAGAATTTTGAGATGTTCTGTTTTGTTCGTCACGGTGATGTTTATACATCAAAACTTATACCTTATGTTTGTAAAATAACCAGCTCTCATACTCAGCCTTATAGAATAAAGGATAAACTTGTGAGGAGTAAGCACAGTTTATTCAAAGTAAAAAAATGGAATTATTTTTTTAAATGGTGGTTTGTCCTGAAGATCATGTCTTAAATCAATCTTTAATCCTGTAAAATGTTATTATTAAGAAAACTTGCTTTAATGACTGATTGAGCAGTTGAAGTTCTAGAAATAAGCTGTTGGTAACCCTGATCTTTCATAGTCCTACTCAAAATAATAAACAATAATAAACATATTTGAAATCCCATTTAGGTTAATGGTGCTAATAGATATTAAATTATTTAACTATGTAGATGTTAGAAATCGAGTGAGATCTTTTTGTTGATAAACTGGTATTTTTAAGGAACAAGATCACAGCCTACGTCCTGATTCGTCAAGATCCTAATTTTTTAAGTACTTGTATTACACAGTAGATATTTACATTGTGGCAGCTTTGCTCTGAGGATATTGTTATGGGATAATTTGTTTCCCAGTGTGAATGGATTACCTCCTGAGCCATTTGTCTGCACTAATGTCTTCATAGGAGAGATTGATGTGAGAAACTGTAATGTGTAGGAACAATTTGTAGTTGGTAATGAAATAAATTATGATCAAAATCCATTTATTGGCGTATCCAAGAGACCAAGTTTTATGGGAGGGAAAAAATACTCCACTAGAAAATGCATTTTCTATTCAGGTTTTTTCACACTGCTCCTCCTTTTTCTACCTTCTCTTCTTTTTCCCTCCTCTCCTCTTCCCTTGTTAAAACTCTTACTTTTTTTCTCCTAAAGGGCCAGCTTTTTGACTATGCTCCATCTAGAAGAGCAGACTGATCTTGTTTCAATACTAAAATAACATTGTTCTGGCTGTTTGTGGACACACAGCTCTTTGAATTTTTGGTTGGTTGGTTGGGTTTTCTTTCGAATGATTTAAGGAATGGAAATGACAAGTCTTTCCCACACTTTTGGTTATCATTACATGATCTACTGACTGTAGTTTAGTAAATGTGTGTTCTGCCGTGCCAAATCGAGTTATTTTTGTTGTATATTTGTAAACAGAGGGCTGCATTGCAAATCACAGCCTCAGACAGTACAGCTGCCACTGTGCAGGCATGTTAAATTCAGCCGAGGGCAAGGAGGGGCTTTGGCGTGGCTTTGAGTGGGTTAGGGTTATTTCTGGGGCTTTGTTTTGGGTTTTTTGCTCTTTAGTATCTCAGCAACAGGCTGTGGTGTTCCTGTGCCAGACTCTGTGCCAGAGAAGGAATCTGAGAGCTGTCAGGGGTGACCCCAGAGGTGTGGCCGTGTCAGGAAAGGGACAGTCCCCATCTGTCAAGTGTCTGCACGGTGGGGCTGGGGCAGGGAGTGAAGCGTGGCTCACAGCAGACAGGGCTGCAAGCTGTGCTCTTCAGGGCCTCAGGGCTGGCAGCACTAAGAAAAGGATTTATCTTCTCTACTCATCATTTCCCCTCACACTGTGGCTGACCCGTGTGTGCTCTCTCCTGAGGAGGGTTGTCTGGGGCACTAAAGGTGGAGCATGCAGGGAAATTGAGATACGCAGCTGTCAGGGAGCTGTGGATGGGGTGTGGTGAATAACTATCCCAGGTCTCACAAGAAGCTACCCTGGATCCTGCAGGATCTTTTCCTCCTGCTCAACTCTGCCCCTGCTCCGTGGAGCAGACTCTGCATGGTTCATGCCCTGCAGGGCTCCCTGTTTTGGGAATGCTCTCGGGAATGCTGCACGGCCGCAGTGCTGCTCTGAGCCAGGAGCCAGCCCAGGCTGTGTCCCTGGACTGGGAACTGTCAGCTCAGATAGTTCAGCTCTCCCCCCTCTATAATAAACTGTTAACTGTAGAAAATACAAGAGAGGGGAGGGAATATCTGTTCCATTTTAATGTTCTTCCTGCTCATGGCACTGGCAGCACAGATGCTGGTTATTGGAATTACTGTTTTCCTCTGTACAGGCTCCTAACTTTGGGGATCATAAGTGTTTCCTACATACAGATGTTGTATTCTTACTGTGACTTCAGCCATATCCATGAACCAAATCTGGAGTTCTGTATTGACACAGTGGAGTTTGAACCCTTCCTTCAGTGTTTTACTCCTGCAGCTAAAATGCATTTCCATCCTTAAAACTGTCAAGTTATCTTATTGTCTCCTTAGAAAATTAAATAGTTAAGGAAATGTAATCCTGATGTAGTTTCCATATACCTAAAACTGGAGAGTTCAGCCTTCTGTTTTCATTTTGCAGCAATGTGTACTGCATCTGTAAGGCATCCAGAGACATTGCTGAATACATGTGGAAGCATTTCATTCAGGAGATGATTAATTATTAAATAAATACCTCAGTCAATACATAATGCCAGGAAGCAGCCTAGAGTACAATACATTATATTTTGCCAATACATTATGTTTCACCAAGTAGCTGATGTACTTCAGAAAAGGCAAAAATGGCCAAAAAAAATGGCATCACTGGAACCAGTGGATTTCTCTCTTGCCCTAGCACTAAGCAAGATGTATAAATACAATATTTGTTGAATTTATATCGTATTGTATTTGATATATATGCAAGATGTGTTTCATGTTTTGTGTAGGTTTCTGTTATGTGACTTGGTTTTATGCCTCAAAGCAGGAAATATAAGGTTATGCATTTCATTATTATGTATATAGTTGAAAACAATGTTGCTAAGACACACAAAATTACCAAAAATGCATATTTCCAAATGTCAGTACTAAAAGAGAAATAACCATTTACCATTAACGCAAGTAGGGTGTCTTCAATAATCTGCAAAATTCACATTTAACCATGAAAATGGTCTCAAGCAAATCTAAGAACCAAAGGTTTTACGTGTTTTCACCTGCTCCCATTTGCAGTACTTGGGCTTTTTTGACATCCAGTTTTATAATACATTTATGATTTCTGGTGAAACAAGCTGTTCTCTCTGAAACAAGTGTAATTTATGGCTCCAGTGGCAGCCCTGCTCTGCAGCTGGCCAGGAACCATTCCAGCAGTGACAGTGGAGGTGAGACTCAGCAGGACTTAGGAGAAACAGCTGAAGGGGCTCAGTTGACTTCAGGACATGACAGGGGCACTGTGGCTGGAGGTGGCTGTGGTCAGTCAGCAGCAGACTGGCAGTGAACAGGAATCTTGGAGCTCTTCTTAACTCCCCCTCCTCAAGTAGTGGCTCTGGAGGAGAGTGCAATACTTGGTAGAGGGCCCTGCCTAACCTACACCTAAAGCTGCAGCAGCAGTGACTGAACTGTAAAATGTAAATTTTGCCATTCAAAGGCACTAAACACATTCGGTGTTATCAGTTTGGCAGGAAAAAAGAAGAATTCCTATGGAAATTAGATCGGCCAGTTCATATTTTGCAGTGGCAGTCTTTGATACCAAGCCTTTTAAATTATGATGTCTTTAATTTTAGGCTTAACAGAGCTTGTCTGCAAGGTAGATAGTGAGTGGAACTTTTGATAAGTGACTCCTGGCTGTGATTTTGCTGTACTAGTCAACTGACAAGGAATTTTAATCTGAAAAGGTGGCACATGCTTCAGGTCTGGAAATTCTTCCTGCTTCCACCTCCTCTTTGTGCAAAGTAGCTTCAAGGCACACAGTAAAAGATATCTATTTGATAAGGCTTCTGGGAAGGGCTGAGAATACCACCTGGAATGGAAAGGAATAGGATTTGCTCTTTCATCTGTCTGGTACCGTATAAATGTTTCCACTGTGTCAGGCTGGTGGTACACATTATGAGTTGGCTGTAAATGTAACTGCATTAAGCATTAAAACAACAAGGACAAAATTCAGAATTTATGGGATTACAGAAATGCTGTTGAGGTGTACAGCAATTATTGTGCATTGTAGTGAACCCCTCACAGTCTCAGGGGTAAATTTAACCACTGGAATTTTAAAATTAGGATCTGGATTTAAATCTGAACTTGTCTACATGTTCTCTCTTTAAATCAGTATTTCTTCCTTTGAAAGAATTAATTTGAAGCCATATTCTGTCTTCAGTCCCTTGAAAGAGTAAGGAAGAATAATGATTGTCCAATGAGCTTCAGATTTTTTAATTAGTAAACTTTTGGTAGGATGAATGAAGGAGACTCTCTCCTGTGATTTCTGTAGCTTAAAGAGCCCATTTCCCCCTTAATGACTGCTGTAAACTCTGATAGCATGTCAGATTTCTATCAAGGATCTGAGGAGTTTGACTGCCACCAATTTCTGATGGAAGAATAGAAATCTTAAAAGTTAATCAGGAGGAAATGAGAAAACTGTCTGAAGAAGAGATTAGAGCCCTGAAGGTTCTTGTCTTACTGATGCAAGTGATGAGCACAAAGATTCCTGAAGCATTTCTAAACTATGGAATCTGTAAATATTCTAATAAATAACTGCTTCCATGGTTTTTAAGTTCTGAATGGATTTTGCTTTGCATTGGTTTGGTGTGGGTTTTTTTACATAGACTCTCACAACAGTGACAACAATATCTTACAGGAAAATAGCATATAAAAGCTTTCCTGCAGTTTTGTACTTTGAAACAAGAACTTGAGGCAGATGTTTTTAAGTGTAGAACAGAAGTCGTCTAAATAATTTGTAAAAATTTTACTACAGAAATAAGTTGAAGCTAGAGGCTTTTTACTGCTGGAAGGGGTTTATTTACTGTATAGTTGTCAAAAATTGTGCATTTTAATCACTCGGTTTCAGAGAATTGAAGCAAGTAGGTTTGTGTAGCATACTTCAGCACTCAATTAAAAAAAAATAGCAAAGAAAATCTGAAGGCTCTTTCCTAGTGCCTGAAATTTCCTAAATCCTATGGCTATGGAAAAAGCAATTGTTTTTGTATCAGGTTTCACTGCTGCAGACTTTACTGCATGACTGCTGTTGTAAAGATAACATTTCAATAATTCTGTCTTTGGAACAGACAAATTAGAATTTTACTACAAGTTGTTGAGTTTGAAGATTTTGGCCTTATGAGTAAAATTAGAGTGCAAGGAATAATAATTTTAATTGGTTGTTCAGTAAGGAGTACTTCTGCTATCCGTTCATTCTGAAATAAACATCAGCTTTATTAAACTCTAATAAACATCCATAAAAAGGTAATACTTTATTTTTGCCTAGTTCATAGCCTGTGAGTAATACAGTGATTGCAGTACATTCCCTTACTTTTGTTAGTTTGCATGCATCAGTAAAGTAATCTCTGAATTGTTCTTAAGAAAAAGAAATTTAAAATGCTGAATAACAATGCATTCAAACATTATTTTGATCAGCTGTTTTGAGTACCATTTGTTACTATCAGTTGTGTTTTGTTTGAAACTAAAATGCTTTGTTGCTAGGCGCTGAATAACAGTCAAGAACTGGTAATAAAAAATTTTGCTGTCTTTATATATGGACTTGATTGCCTTGTAGGCTCAGTATCAGAATCTTCCAGTGTAAGAAAATAATTCCTTGTTCAGGCTGAACTGGTTAATATAAATTATCATTTTCTGCAGGAGGTATTTGCATGCTCCTCTTGTCCCTGTGACTACACACTAATTCCCAAAGTTTGGGATGACTTTTTTTTTAAATCCTGTTAAGTATGAAACAGAATGACAGGACAGAGAAACAAAAACAGAGCTGTCTGGATGGACCAGGTTGCTTCTTTTGTTCTCATTAAATGCTCTGTGCTCTCTCAGCACAGCACTGAAGGGGATTCTGTTCTCTTTTCATCATTCTCTGGCCTAGGAGAGCTCACTTAGGACTTGCACCTCCTCAAATTAGACAGCTGCTCTCTGTTTTAACACAGTTAAGGTTAAGTACATTGGGTCTCAGTACAGGGAAGGGAGTCATCTGGGAGTTCTGGCTTTGTGCAGTCATGTCCCAGCAAGGTCTGATGGCCCCTTCTGAACCTCTTCTTCCAGAGTTCTTCACTGCTTAGAACTTGCCAGATATTTTCCTTGAAGGATGTAACCTAACCAAAATTTAAAATGCAAAATACCTTTGCTAGACCATCATAGCTGCAGCAACACTTCTGTTTTAGGCTCTCAGCAACTTTTGATAGCACTGTCATCTTTTGACAGAGCTGTATGAAAATCAGGCTAAGTCTCCTTGAAATTTTTAGTTCTTTTATTTATGCAGATCATCCTTATTTCCTAAAGCATCTTTTTCCCATTTCTGCCTCCATGACAGTAAAAATTCCTAGTATATGATGGATAGTCTGTCTTGCACAGAACTCTTGTATGTGGTAATTTTTGCTGCCTATAACTAAAATTTGTTAATATGTCACAATTACCTTGCTGTTACCGTTATTGAAAAGTAAGTTGGGGTGTTAGTGTAGACTTGGGTTGTTTCTATGTGGGGGGTATGGCTTCTGCATGAGAAGAAATCCAGATTTATTTTGAAATAATATATTTCAGTTGAGAGTATTCCTCACTGAGTACAACATGCCCAAACCAACATTTTTTAATGATCACAAGTTAGTGCACTGCAGAGATTTATTGTCCTTCCATTTTTAGTGTGTGTTGGTATCTGTTGATCATGGGCCTTGGCCACTTTTCACAAATAGCTTTAACTTGTTATAAGAAGGTTGCTATGGATTTCAAGTTCTCCTTTCCAAGAAGTACTCTGTGCTATCATAAACAGCTGGGGAAAAAATCCTGCTCAGTTTCCTTTTCAGCTCTACTATCTTTAACTGTAAGTCAAAAAAGGCAGTAGGAAGCTCCTAAGAATTCTTCAAATAGTATCTATCTATCATAATCTTTTTGTACTTCTGCACAGTTTATTTAAAATTAATCTTTTTTCACTCTTTTAAAAGACTTTAGTATAAATATTTGTAGCCACGACTACTTAGATTGCAGCAATGCCTAAAATTACCTCAGTTCATTTAAAACATGGGGGAAGACAACTCTTCTCTGAAAAGAGAAGCCTGGGAAACAGGACTTCACAGTTTACCACATTCCTCTAGTTTTTAAATAGATGGAATTAGAATCCTCGTAAGAGTGCTCTCTAAATTATGTTTGGTTTATAGTGTGGTTTAGGAGGATCCAGAGCAAGGAAGGGGGAAGGCAGACTAGAAGAGGAACTTCAGGAAAATCTTAAATCCCCCTCTCTCCCTCTCTGTCTCCTACTCTCCATATTTCAGATTTCCCTTTGTCACCTAAAGGCAATGACTACAGGATTTATACACATTTTAAACTGTGTACTATATGTATTAACCTGAGAAGTGCTACCTTTAAACCTGCACTGTAAAGCCTTTTCCCACATTTTTGGTTTTTGGTCGTATAAATCTTCATTGAATCCTGCAGGAGGACAGATTATGATCTGTCTCAATGTTTTGCTAGTATCAGGTGCAAAGAAAGTCTCATGAGAGTAGATTTTACACTGTTGTCTCCCCACAATTTTTTTGCAGTAGGTTCCTCTCACACACATGTAGACAAACATGCACAATTGTTTAGCCCTTTTCATCTTGATTTTTTAAGAAGGAAAATTCATTACCCTGCTGTGAATCAGACTTTAGGATAAGATAGTTACATGACTGATACAGAGCTGAAACAGAGCCAGATTTTACTATCCAGCCCCTTGAATCAGAGTTGAGGAAGGAAGCACCTCTCAGCTTAAACTAAATTTCAGAATGGCCAAAAATCCATAAGGAGTCAATGCCTTTTGAATGTTCTTGAAATGAGAATAGCACCCAAGCAGGAGGTTTGGTTAATGCACAGATCTTGTGTTTATCAGCAGCAGAGGGTGGACTTTAAACCACCAAAGAGAGAAGAGAAGCTTTGAGACATTTTAATGCCAGTAGGGAAAACAACAAATTCTTGAAACAAATCATGAACCTGGGAGCAGGCACCTTCCTGCTTCCTGCAGGAGGGAGAATCGCTGATTTTGAGTCCATGGTGCTCAGAGCTCATCTCTGAAATTGTTTCTGGAGTTGATGATGTTGAGCTGCCAGGCTACCTGTGTTTTGACATCCATGTTTAGGGGTGTTCCAAAGCCTTACCCTGGCCTGTCTCTCACAGGCTGAATCCAGCCTGCCAGGCATGTGCCATGTGCTGAGAATGAGAGCATATACCCTGCCCTGCACGCTCAGAGGCAGTGTCAGGATGAGGTGACTACCAGGTCCCAGACTGCAGCTGTCTTGAGGCATCTGGAGGAAGTGCACAGTGCCAAGTGCAGCTGGCAGCCCCTCAGTGCCCTGAGAGTGGCACTTTCTGTGTAGGGCACAAACTCCAGCCTGTCTGTTTCTGTCTTACTGCCCAGCACATGTATTGTGGTTTAACCCCAGCTGACAGCTAAGCACCACACAGCCCCTCAATGCCTCTCCACCAAGTGGGATGGGGAGGAGAATCAGAAAAAATAGAACAAACAAACCCCAGAAATCTGTGGGTTAAGATAAGAACACTTTAATAATTGAAACAAAGTAAAATATAAGACTTAATAATAAGACTAATGATAACAAAAACAGTAATAGTAATGAAGAGAGAGGAAATAAATCAAATCCAAGAGAAACAAGTGATGCACATCACAATTGCTCACCCCCTGCTGACTGATGACCAGCTTCCCCTTGAACAGTGATCAGCAGCTCCCACCCAGTTGTCACCAGTTTAAATACTGGGCATCATGTTCTGTAGCACACAGCATCCCTTTGGCCAGTTCAGGTCAGCAATCCCAGCCATGCTCCCTCCCAGCTTCTTGTGCCCCTCCTCACTTGGCAGAGCATGAGACACTGAGAAGTCCTTGACTTGGGATAAGCACTGCTCAGCAACATCCAAAATATCAGTGTGTTATCAACATTATCCTCATGCCGAGTCCAAAACTCAGCATTGTACCAGCTAATAAGAAGAAAAATTAACTCTATCCCAGACAAAATCAGGAGAACCTGACTGGTCTTCAGTTTTCAGACAGAAGAGGGAATGTGAATCAATTGTAAGCAAAAATAAATTTAAAAAAATTTTAAAAGCTACAAAACTCTTTGGGAGTATGTTGGGAGAAACAGCACCTAATTGATACTGAGATTTCCCCCATGTTAACTTTTCTGTCTGTGAACCTGAAACATTTTTATGGTTTCTAGGTTTTCACTAGTTGTAAAGGTGATCTTAATATCAGAATTATTTTTTTCAACTAATAAATCACCTGTTTCTGTCTCAATTTCATTCTTCACATTACAATTATAGAAAATAATTCATCTCTTTTTTTTTTATCAGATTTTTATCTTCTCAGGTTTGGTAAATTTGAAATTACTGTAGCCACTCATTCCTTTAAGCTTACCTGACAAATCAGCAGCAGCCTAAAACAGAATTTTTCCACTCATCATAAATAAAATACACCACGATCACTCCCTTGCTGGGGGTTTGGAGTTACAAGTCATCACTTTTGATTTGAGACATCAGAAATCTCGTGTAAACATTGTGCCTCAGCTCTGTGGCTGTGGCGTGCTCGGCGCCAGACTGTGCGGCCTTTCCTGAGACATTTGTGCTGCTCTGTGTCAAACTTGGAGCTCTGGGACTGTGTGCTCTGAAACCCTTCATGGGGAGCAAGGGTGGCCCAGGCTGCTCTTACACGTTTGGGAGCTTTAGCAGAAAATCAGGGGAAATGTGGATTGTGTGTATATGGATTTATACCTCAAGAAGTGACAGCTGAAAATAGAGAGTCCGGTGAGGATGGAAAGTGATATACCCCAGTTCTTTTGTACTGTACCTGATGTTTTTTTCCCGTATTTTTCACAGGCTGAAGCCAGGAGGCAGCTGAATGGCAGCATTTATAGTTTTTTTTCAGGACAAGAGATTCAGGCCTTTGTTTATTTCTCTGTAGAAAGTGATACTTCCCACAAATGACTGCAGAGAGATGTGCATATCAAGGATATTGAGAGTTTCAGATTGCTTTGATAAGAACAAATAGCCTACAAATCACCAGACAGGAAATGGAACATGGCACATTGTCTTAAACTATCTCCCTTAATAATAGTTTTTGCAAAACACCAACATAAATATCTGGTGGTCATGTTGCAGGGAGGCATTCAATGGTCCTCATTCAAATACTTGAAGGTAAAAAGTATTTCATTCGATTTCAGAGTTTAGCAGTATTAGCAATTATACATATTTATGAGTAGAAGATGTTGGCAGCTTTTTGCAGAGTTTTTGTTTGGAATTGTCTAGGATTTCTTGTTCGTTTTTTTTTTTAAGGAGTGAAAAGTCAGAGTTTGGCCAGTTTGCTGAACATAATCAGGCTCTCACATTTCCTCTACATGTGACTCCAGTACCCAAATTTTCTCTATCCACTCATTTCAGACAGAGGTCATCAACTGCGGGTTTCTCACCCATTTATTTCATATGAAGATGACAATTAGCTGAGTTTCAGCTCCCTGACAGATAACACAGCAATCTCTGTGCCATCTCTGTTGCTACCTCTGCAGTTTCTCCCCTCTCACTGTCTGGTCTGTACCTGGCCAATCCCATTGGAAATTCCAGCTCCTGACTGCACTGTCTATTCCAGCTCATCTGCTCATACTCCTGTCCCATCTCCTACCCTTTCATTTCTACAGGCACATTCAATCTCTGATCTATTGCACTTGAACAGGGATTAATGTATCACAAAATTACTTGAAAGGAATCTGAATTTCATTGTGCCTGCCAGTTCCTAGATTAGTCCTAATGGCCTAGGATCTATGCAGAAGCTAAAGACTGGGTATGAGCTTGATTGTTGTATGTAAATATTGGCCCAAAAATTGGGATTGTGTAATTTCTCTGGTGTAGAGTTATACTTTCTTGCTTCTTCTATAATAACCTCTATGAGTGTCCAGCAGTCCTGGAAGACATGAAGAATTTTTTTTTAAGTAATCAAAAGTAAAACACGTTGAGCTTAAATCAAGAGTATTTAACTTGTGTCAGCTAAATAGCAAGATATCTTCTGAGCACCTGGAAAGTATTTGTAAAGAATAATAGTCAGAATAATAATTAATGAGTATTTAATATGCTGAACAAAATACTCTTTAGAAATTAAGTACCACATTGGATCTCAAGATCTCAAAAGCACCTTATTAGTATAAAAAAATGAAAATTTCTATCATTTTACTCCTTTTGAGACAGAAGATTGCTGTCAAAGCTATCAAGAATGGGGTACTTGAAGTTTCCAGCCTGCCTAATGTCAGACTAAGAAATAAACACAACACTGTAGTATTTTATTCTAAGTATGAGGAAAACAGTTGGTTCTAGAGAAGCACTAAATCAACATTTGCTTTCACCTCTGTGAGGAGAGATACAAAATGTGTCTTTTTGAGATGTAGGCATTGCACACAGCGTGTTGAGGCCTCATACAAGAGACCCCCAGGGTGAGACAGAGCCAGGCTCATCCCAGCTGTGCAAGGAGGGAGCACAAGAGACAATGGGTTTCAGTTGAAACAAGGTAGATTGAGGCTGGATATGAGAAGGCATTTCTTCACTGGCTGGCCATCCAAGCAGCAGGGTGGGTTGCCAGAGTCTATTCATTGTTGTTCCTTGAGATTTTTCAGGCCCTGCCTGGATCAATGCCTGAGTGAGCCTGTAGCTGACCCCCTTGAGCAGGAGGTTGGAATGGCGACCTCCGAGGCTGCTTCCAACCTGATTAGCATAAGAACCTAAAAAACTGCATCTGTCAAATGTAATAGTTGCTCCATTAACATCTGGCAACTGTTCTAGGCTGTAGTGTAAGTCCTAAAACTGCAAATTCCTACTCCTGTGAGTGGATTTAATGATACCAATAGTCCCAGTGAGGTTGATAGGATTGCTGGAAAGAATAAGGCATTAAAAGATCACGTCACTAGTCTGGAAACCACTTTTCTTTTGGTTTTTGTTCAGTGACTGGACAAGTCTTCCCTGAAAAGCCTTGCATGTCAAGGAAATGATACGAAAGGCAAAAATATTATTCCTTTGGTAGTTGTGGTTTTACATGCTAACTTCCTGTCTTTACAAACAGGTTATTCCACCTAATTGCCATGTGAAAAGCCATGATTAACACAGGGAAAATTAATTTACATTATAATTGAAAGTGGTGTCAAATCAAATGTGCTGTAATAGAGGAAAAACTATTAGTTTCTCAGTTTTAGTAACCTTAGATATCAATAGCTTGCAAATCAGACTAAGAATGTGGTCTTTGTTGTAGATGTTGCTATTATTGTTGTTCTTTTAAACCACATGATATCCCTTTGACAGAATTGTTTAAATTTTTCTGTGAAACTTCACCCTTTGCCCTTTCCACAGATTTGCAACCAATGTGATGCCCTGTTTCTACAGGGATTTATTTTCATGTATCAGTATCCCCTGTGTTTTCACAGGTGGGCAAAAAAATATATTTGCTTGACAGGGTTATTTTTGACCTACAGTAAGAAATGTCTAGTGAAAAGAAAAGGGGAAATTCAGCACTTAGAATTTAATTTAATTTGTAGAAATATAATTGAGCACCCAAGTAAGGTTTCTATCTGTTAGGCATTTTCCAGTGAGTTTTCAGTGGAGAACTTGAGCAGCTCTGCATTGCTACTGAGAAGGCTGAACTTTCCTCTTCTTGGCACTACTTAACTAATGGAAAACAGATAATTTAGAGTTGCTTCCTCTGTGCAAGAATTGCATTCCATTAAGTCTCTTATCAGGCTGTTTCATGTATAATGAGTTGTGTTTTGTGAAGAATAATTTCTAATTTCAGAGCACGTCAGATTGTAATTGTAAGTTTAGTAAAGAGCTTTTCAGTTAAAAAGCAAGTTACTGGGAAATAGAGTTACACATGAGCAAGACTACCTGGGAGCTGAATCTTGGGGAAAGGCAGATTTCTCTCAGGAATTCATGTGTAGCATTTCTTGTCCACTCCTCTTAGGAATTGTAGACTTACAGATAATCCAAGCAGAATAATGCACGCTGTTTTTTCTGAGAAATACCACTTAAAGAAGGCTAGTGCACATCCAGAATAATTCTTTAAAACTCAAGTCTTTGGAAAATGGGAATTCAAACTTCCTTTGTTTTGGATTATTTCCCTAAAAAAAAAAAAAATAAGATGGCTTTTATAGCATAAAACTCAAATCTCATTGATCTGGGTTTGGCATATTGCAGTTGCAGCTTCTTGTCTTCAACCTGTTCCAAATTCTAATATTATATCTGATTCTCTTTCTGCCTCATTTCTGTAATACACCTGGAGCCCTCTGTAGTTATCAGAACAGGAGGCCAGGATTCCTCATGCCTAATAAATGTTGGCGAAGTGGATATTCCTGATTTCCTGCATGTGTTTATCAGAGGATGGTGAATTGAGAGTGCTTAGCTACTCAATACGAAAGTGTGCCCGTGCTGAACAAGAGCTGGTGGTTTACCCTCAACCTGCTAAAGTGTAGCATGCATTTAAAAAACTATATATTTTTGGACCTTTACTGTAATTATCACCAATTAACTTTTTTTATTGACTTTTTTCTATTTTTTTTGGTCAGTATCTGTGTATATCTTTCAAAATGCATTACTTCTGGCTTTTTATTTTCAGTCTGTTCTTTCCATCACTGGTAGGAGGTTGAAATGCTTTCTAACATGCCTTCCTTTTATAAGCAAAGTTGCCTTGCCAGGATCTGAGCCATTTCAAAGTCTATGAAAATTTTGAACTATGGTTGAATGATAATTTCATATTTGATCATTTACTACTGATCATTTCTGTTGAAGAATCTAATATTTTGCAATAAATGCTTGGTTTTGAATATTTAAATGTTTGCTTTAGGGGGTAAAGAAAAGGGTTAAGAATCTTTTCAAACTAGTTTTAATTGTTATTTACTTTGCATTTACAGTTTAATAGTGAGCCTTATGACCTTGACACAGCAATCCGATATTAAAGAGATTTCTGAATGGGCTAAATGCCTTAGCTATTTTTAATTTTCTAATAAACTTCCTTTTTTAATAGACACTAGCTTCAGAAAATATTCTCTGTTTGTAAATATCTGGATGTTTTAGAAGGGCTGTAAATGTTACTGTTCGATTTCAGCAATGTTGTAGATTAATATTTACTGGAGATTTTGAGTTAATTTTACCATGGAAAGATCTTGATGCAGAGGAATAATGCTAATGTGAAAAAAACCAGTACTCAAAGCATCGAAATATACATCAGTTCATTAGAAAGGCTTGGAGTGGAACCCTGACTGCCTGACAAGTATTTCAGTCTGTTACCCATTTTCCTCTACCACCTACTTTCAGTATTTGATAGAGACTGCTGCTTAAAAATCAAATTGAAAAGATATATTGTTCAACATTTTAAACCTGTTTTTCATATATCAGAATATGTGTTTGCTTTCTAAGGTCCTTACCAAGGATCCTTTTGGTTTTTTTAATTTTGCTTTATTCTTTGCTCTGTTTCATGTCTGTTCAATTTTATTTATTCCATGTTTTCTTTTTTGTTTTGTTTTTGTTTTTAGTTGTGTCTGGTAAGTTGAAATTTTATTGGCCATCTTCTAGTCATCGTGTCACTGTGACGGGAACTTCTCCTCCCCTTCCCATCCATCCCCTTCCATGTCCTCCAACCACTCAGCTCCCATCTTTCACTTGTTATTGGCAAGACACATGGAACAGAATAAATTCTGCATGAAGTATGGGTAACTTAATGGCAAAGAGAAAGGTAATGGGTTGCAAACTTTCTGTCTCGTTTTTGTATGATGTAGCGAGTCAAATCCTAATGTCTCCTTTCTTCAGTGACTGCACGGGTTGAACTTCAAAGTGTGCTGAAAAAAATAGTGTTTGGTTAAAAGGTTTCTAGGATAAAAATTGTTCTTTTCTTATGGGGATTTCTTATTTTGGCCTCTTTTACAGTGTCATCATTGCATACCGCATGTATGTGACCCAAGGTGTGAAATCAAACTGATACTAAAAAAAAAAAACAACGAGAAAACTTTCAGTACACTTAACATAGAATGGAATTTAATAATAGTTTCACTTAACCCTATTTAATTCTTCCAATGTTGATGCGAATAAGATTTTTATTCTTTACCTTAATGGCAATAGATTCAGAATAGTACACATATGGGCAATATGCATATATATATATGTGTATATATATATATATATACACATATATATAAAATAGTATCTGTACAAAATTTGTATTTAGAATAATACCCAGAGAAAGATGTACATATTTACATTTTGTAAATTCTGCTATAAGAATGGCTGCCTATAACACTAAATTCCCCCTTCCTTTTTGTGTTAAGTAGTCCCTGAATGGTCATCTTGAGGTTCTGTAATCACAACCATTCAGCTATTTCTCCAGTGGTCAGAACCATTTTAATCTCTTTATAGTTGTACCTGTTCTCTGAAACCTCATAAATCCTCTGAACTCTAGCACAGGATTTAGAAACCCTCAGTCCCATATTGTGTGGCATTGTGTCACAGGCTACTGCAGAACCAGCCAAGCCCTAAATTTAACTATAGGCTAAATTTATTCTTGTTACTGGAATCCAGCAGCATAACAAAGGTGCTTCACCCTCATCTCCATTTTCCCCCTCATGCCTCCCAACCCTGTGGCAAACCCCCAGCCAATTCTCCCTCCCTTCCAAGTGAAATGTGCTGTTATGTCAGAGTCTTCCCACATCTTCTTCCAAGGCACTGGTTGAGTGTTCAGAGCTAAATGTTTTGAAGTCTGCTAATTACAGGAGGTCAATCTTGGCTTCATTTTGCATAGTTTCTTATCTAAGGAAATGCTAGCAAAGGTAGCATTTGCATCCAAATATAGACAACAGTGTTATGCTTGAAAAATTCCTCTCAAAGCAGGAGGGGCATAGGAGAATAAATTCTGGTGTGAACTCACCAGGGAGCAGACACAAGGCATGGGGAACAGATAACTGCAAATATTAGCCCACAGGAACACTGAAAGCTATTTTTTTTTAAAAAAAAGGACTTTAGTGTTATTGAATTTATTCTAGATAAATCCACTACTGTTTGATGTTTAGAAAACACATCTTTGCATTAGATATTTTACACTGTTTTTAAAGGAAAATCTTGTGAAGACATCAAGGTTCACAAGGGGAAAAAAAGGAAATAAACACCAAAATCATTTGTTTTCTTAGAGTCAGATACTAAACATCCCCTTTATTCTC
Source organism: Drymodes brunneopygia (assembly GCA_013400955.1). Lineage (NCBI taxonomy): Eukaryota > Metazoa > Chordata > Aves > Passeriformes > Petroicidae > Drymodes > Drymodes brunneopygia. Next base: position 1,311,427 of record VZTZ01045544.1, on the reverse strand, counting down.
AATCCAAAGAAGAGGGAGAGCATAATTAGTTTTAGGCAGATGATCAGAAAGAATTAGAAATTAATAAATAAATGGGCTTTGATTTAATGCACATTTTTCAAGAAGTAAGAGTTAACAACCTACAGAACATGCTAGAATTTTTCTGTGCTAGCATCACCAAGATATCTAATGGCATCTATGCTGATTTTTTTTTATGTGACTGACATGATTTTTTGATATTCTACTTACTGCTGGATGAAGGGGTTGTTGAAGTCAATATAAATCAAACAATGCTGGCAGTATTTATAATGTTAGGCTGAGCAGATGTTTCAAATTTGCCTTCATTTGCATATATATTTTGTTTGAACATGCTCTTGTGTATGTAAATGAGGAAGACATTTAGCTCTGCTGTTCCTTTAAATTCATTCCTTCTCAGTGTGTTTGAACTGGAGATTTTAAGTGGCTATAATTTCAGTAGTATTTCTTGGGCTTTAGACTTCAAGTTTTTTGAGATCACGACTACATCAAAAGTCTCTTATATATAAGCACTTGAAGGCTTTTTCTCTCCTCAGCTTTTCTAAGTCAGAGATTATGAGTTTTGTGTGTCTGAACCTGAATTCATAGTTACTCAGCAGTGTTTCTTGTAGCCCTCAACAAAGTGTGGCCTCTGGGCCAGTTGTCCCTCAAAGATTTCTCCATTCTGGCTTGCAGCCCTAGTTCTCCTTTAAAAACCAAATGGTAACAGATTTGTTTGTATTGGTGACTGCTGCTCTGCAGGTTGTCCCATCAAGCTGGTGGGACTTATTTCTTGTACCCTGGGTCAGCACTAAAAGCACATGTTGCACAGTCACGGTTTTAATTGGGAGGTCCAGACACAGAAAAGATGATCTGAGTGACGCTGAAGCTGTGGCTGTTAGAGACAGATGTGTCTTTGTGCTGCCTTTCCTTGTTAAAGAAACTTAACTGTTCTGGTTTATACCATTTAAACTCAGGAGGCAAATTGTTCTGTCAAATCAGCTGATGGCAGTATGATTATTTTATTTTTTGGTATTTTCCTTTCAGAGCCTCCACAGTTTGTTGTAAAGCCTCGAGACCAGGTGGCTGCACTGGGGAGAACAGTGACTTTCCAGTGTGAAGCAACTGGAAATCCTCAGCCAGCCATCTTCTGGAGGAGAGAAGGGAGTCAGGTGAAACAGCCTTTCTGTCCTCCTTCCTGGCAGATTCTTCAAGAGATGATTTCACATGAGTATTTTAATTATTGTTTTAAGGATGTAGAAAAAAAGGGTTCAGAGCTTGGAGATGCTGGATACTTATTCTTTACTTTTAAGTCATGTGCATGCTAAATGATGTCAGTCTTACTAGAACAGATGTCTGTGTTTTTCTGTCTCCTGTTTTCTCCTGAATGTAAAAATAAATCTGTGAATCAACTAGAAACACTCCACGATTCACTACTCTGATAACCCATTGCACCTAACAGGGAGAACTTGTAAGAAATGAAGAGATGGCTTATGTTGAAATTTGGTTGAACCGCCAAACACTCCCAGAATTTCAGAAAGTTTGGCTCTGGGTTTATGGTGCGGCTCTTAGTTTGCCATGTGCTTTTGAGTCTCTGGCAAACTAAACCATTTGCTGCATTGATCTGCATCACTGCATGGGTAGGACTCTAGTTCTGGGCTGAGGAGAACTACTTTCCCACTCCATCAGTTGACTGACAGACCATACCTGAATAGGCCACTTTTTCTCCCAGGTTCCTTATTTGAATGGGAGGGAAAATTATTTTCATCTTCTTTGTAAAGGATCTTGAAAGCCACTGGGTGAAACACAATATAGCACAGAAAGAGAATTGCAGTTTTCTTTCAGAGTCATCTTTTGAAGGAGGGATGTGACACAAAGTATTCTTTATTGGAAGGAAAGAAGGAATATGGGATTCTGGTTTTCCTGTGAATAAAGGAATGAATGGTGCAAGAGTATATGACAGGGTCCTTTGTGTTAAAAAACAATAGGGCAGAGAAATTGAGAACACTTCTTTACTCCATTTGCAACATTTCTGTCTGAATACCTAAGTACACCTAGACTGCTTACCAAATCTAGATGATAATCTTCAGTGGTATATATGTAGCAATATATTATGCTTCTATTTTTTTATTTGTTTATTTTGCCACATGTTGTCTGGTACATCTTTTTTTTTGCTCATTTTTGACTCTGCTGAGTGGTGACCACTTCTGATGATTGAGGGAAATCATCACAAAGAGGAGGTCAACAAATAGGGTTTCCTGGTACTGGAGTATATTATGTCCCATTCCTTTGGACAATTTTTGGAAATGCAAAATGTAGTTAGCCAAGAAAAAGAGATAAATATAGTCTCTGTGACCCTAAAGTATTCTCATTCACCAATTGTTCAGCCAGAGACAGAAATTCAACCCCAAACTGATTTTTGGTAAATACTTTGTAATTCATGCCCAAACTCTCTAAATAGGCATAGGATTTAATTCTGGATTATAAGGCTTTTCATAAAACACTCACACCCTATTCAGAGAGACCTACAGAGCATCTCTTTTTTTAAAATCTGCTCGTTTGTAGGAAGGCAAATGTTAAAATACAGATAAGTAAACCACCATCTGCATTTAAATGAAAGCAAACGAATGCCCTGGAGCAAGTTCTAAAAAAGAACATTAAAGCAAATTACTGAGGTTCACCACAGTTGCTTGCACCATTGTGGTATCTGTACAGTTCACAACTTCACCAGACTCTGTTACACTTTGTGCAAAGTCCAGTATTGATCCTAGAGAGTGTTAGAGCAATCCCTAAAGTCTTATACAGTTCTATGTACATATCTGCACCTATTTTATCATTAAAAAATCCTACAGAAGCTATTCACATTGTAGTGTAAGACATGAAGAGCAGAATGTTTTCTGTGTGATGTGAAAATATTAATTTGTTTAGCTATATTAAAGTTATGCTTATTGATGTTTGAACTTATTTAACCTATTTTTTTCCCCACTTCCTTTCCTGTACATCTTTCAGAATCTGCTTTTCTCATACCAGCCCCCTCAGTCATCCAGCCGATTTTCAGTTTCCCAGACAGGAGACCTCACCATCACCAATGTCCAGAGATCTGATGTTGGGTACTACATCTGCCAGACTTTAAATGTTGCAGGAAGTATCATAACAAAAGCCTACTTGGAAGTTACAGATGGTAATCATAGATTCATTCTATCATTTCCAAGGTTTTTTTTTATTTTTATTTGAAGACAGCAGTGCAGTGATGTGACGCTACTTTGAAATCTGTTTTGCATAAAAGTGGATTGCATGTTTCTTTGAACGTAAAAATCCTGTTTTGGCGTCTCTGTCAGGGGCTTACAATTCTGGATAATGTCTAACTCTGTATTTCCACTTTGTATTTGGTAAGTATATTCAGTTTATGTATTTTTGTCAGATCTGTTAATTTTTATCTGACTCTTTTTTAGCTCCCCCCACTGGATTTAATTTACTTTCCGATTGCTTGCTGCCTGGTTCATCACTTTTATTGTGTGGCCATTTGCCTAGCATTTCCATTTATCTGTTTTTTTCCCTGTTTCTTAATATTGTGTTTTAGCAAGGAGAAAAAATACCAACCTGTACAGAGATCAGTAGAATAACATAGAAATTATACATCCCTTTTTTAGGACCAGTTAGGAAAAAATACAAGATGAAAAAGCTACAGGGAGCATGACTGCAAGCAGTAATACATGCTGATCTGGGGCCAGTTTGCCAATTATCAGAAATATGTCTTATTTTTAACAGCAAAGATATATGGGGAAAATACTAATCTTAGCACTTACTGAGGGAGAGGATAAGAGCAGAGAATTAGAGCAGAGGGAAGCTGTTGTTTGGGAAGAGTTTCCATAGAATAGCCCTTTGCCCTATAGAAAACATAGAAATAATAAAGTACTAGAGGCATGCAGGGAACCTGTAAGATAAAATTGTTTATTTATCTCCCTCTCCCCCTGGATTGACATAGGAGGAATAGGACTACATCCCTTCTGGTTCCTCATAAATTGTAAGCCACATTTCCTAATCCTCTTTTTTCCATTTTTTCACTGGGGAGAAGTCCACAGCAAGGTGAGAAATAAATTCAAAATAGAAAATTAAGAAAGTTAAAAGGATTTTCTGCTAATGACCTATGCCATCTGAACTTGGAAATAATAAGTTTAAATGCATTTTCTTTACTATATTCTCTGGATTGATCTGATGGGTAGGTGTTTTCTGTAATGTCTTGGGACAGTTTTTGGTACTTTTATAAAAGTGATGGCAAAATATGCTGAATATTCATAGAGGTATTAGAATATCTTTATGAATGGCTTTCCTGAAGGTAGGAGGAGTTGCCATTAGCTTCAGTGGCACTTAAATCAGCTGTGAATTTCAGTGTCATTAGATTTCTCCTATAAAGCAGAGATCAGTCAACTCCTTCCCTTTGCCAACTGCAAAGCTCTTTACAAACTTGTCAAAGTCAAATGCAAATTATAAGTGGGCTTATTTTGTCTGTCTGTGCAGAGAAAGATTGTAATGGCCTCAAAGTGTGCAGCAACAGGTTGGGACAAGAGCTAAGAGATAAATAACACTCTTGAAAACAGAGTGTCATTTGAACATGCAAATGAAATTATGGGAGTTGGAATTCAGCCAAAAAAAGCAGTGCTAACATCCTGTCTGTTGTTACGAAAAGTAATTTAGAAATATCTGATGTTCACAAATTATCAGAACTTCAGGTTTATATTTCAGCTACCAAACCAGTTTTTAAGTTACGTGAGCCCCATGCCACTGCTGAACAGATTTATGGCATCTAAAATTATGGCTATTTTCAGATCATCAGTCCGTGTCATCTTGGATGGTACAGGTAGAGCAGATCCCCAGAACACAACAAGATAACTTTTACCTCTTCTTTGGATAATAGAGATAATCATTCTTTTTTCTGTGAATACTGAGACTGGTTAATATTTTTCTGTGCAGTATACTTAAATAACCCATCAATAGCATTTAATTTCCATTGTGTGAAAGATGCATCAAAATTGACATAAACACACCATGGGATTTTCTTTGTGGCTTTGAAGTCATCATAAAAGTCAGAAACTACTGGAAAAATATTCTGTAGATGAACTTTTTCCAATATGGTTCTATGCATTTATGTTTGCTTTACCCAACTGCTGGGCATCCTACAATGAGGACACAGCACCAAGACGGGTTGGTGGCACATAAAAAATGGTCATTTAAACAGCAGATATTTGCCTACCTCCTTTTTCTCTGTCTTTAAATGCTGGAAGTATGAGCTGTCTTACACAGACCTGGCAGTGGTAAAAGATGGAAAAGGTGAAATCTGTGCCTTGCCAAAGAATCTGGGAAGTCCTTTCTTTTCCCATTATCACTTGATAAAGACATTGGACTTGGAGAATGCCTGGAGGATAGCAGGGTGTAATATGCAGTGCTTTTCTCTGTTCTGAAAATACTGCGTTGTGTATCATCTTAAACATCCGTAGCTGTGCATCATTATAATGCACCCTGCCCTGAATAATGCATGCCTCCAACTTTAATTACTTGTTTAATTATTTTTAGTTTGTTTCAAAGCCTCAAGCAACTGCTGTTGCTTAGATGATTAGAAAATTGCTTCCAGTTGCAGAAATGTCTTTCCTGTTGTTTGTCCTGGCAGTGATTGCGGACCGGCCTCCCCCTGTCATTCGGCAGGGCCCTGTGAACCAGACTGTGGCTGTAGATGGTACTTTAGTGCTGAACTGTGTGGCCACAGGCACTTTAATGCCCACTATCCTCTGGAAGAAGGATGGGATCCTCATTTCCACCCAAGACTCTCGCATCAAGCAGCTGGAGACAGGAGCGCTGCAGATCAGATATGCCAAGGTAGCCTGAACTGGCAAATGGGTGTTCTTGTTGTTTGTTTCACTTTTTGCTTTCACCTTCAGGCATTTTTGATGTAGTAAACCCTACACTTACCATTAATGAAAGGTTACATAAATGTATTAAAATATTTGATACTTCATGTTTTCAGATAGTACATTCTTTATACCTAACACCTGCCTAGGGCACATTATTTCAGATTTCATAATGAAAAATGCTGTTAAGAGGTATTAATTAAGGGAATTATTTGGTACTTAAAGCATGAAGGGGAATGCATTTCAGCAAGACAAATCATTGCATTATTTGGGCTTTAGCACTAATAGATTAAAATGATCCTGTTCATTCAAATGTTTATAAAGAAAACCTTTGTTCACCATATGCAGTAATAGAGCCATGTACACAGCTTTTTCAGGAGAGTTTTCAGTGTTTAAACACGCTTACTCATCAGTGTAACGTAGCTTAAAATGGTTAACCACCTATCAAATACCTGGCTTCCTCAGGGAGTTACAGTACCTGGCCAGCATTGCTGCTGTCATGCATTACACACTTTAGAATGTTCTAAAATATGAAGTTGTAGCATACTGGCCATTCTCTGCTATCTTTTCTGTGGTTTGAAGTGGAGTAATTTTTTTTTTAGATTAGGTGGAATACATGACTTTACCATACTCCCTGGAGTTGCTCTGCTGCCAATTACAAGTTAGAATGGCTTAAAGCTTGATCAAAAATCTCTGATTTTTGATCACTTCCGTTCAGTTCATCTGCTGAGGCTGAGACCTGAGGAGGATAGCATTTCTTTTTTGGGGAAAAAAAAAGAAACTCTTTTGAAATGTGATTAAGTCACATATGGACAAATAATCCAACATTCAGAACTGGATGAGGATAGCATATGGAGATTCTGTTTTTGGGTCTGCTGTAGAGTGAAATTTATACTAACACAGGGAGCCCCTTATGTACCCTGTGCAATATTTAAGCTTTGCTTCAAGGATGACATGTTCTCCAGTGCTCCAATCCAGATAAATCCCCGAGCATTGTTTATGTAGAAGGTTGACAATTGCACTGGGTCTTGTCATTTGAGTTCCTGCTCAATTTATTTGTTAGGACTTCTGCAGGGTAAGGAATAAATGCTACAGGAAATGGTCTTCAGTTTGCTCATTACAGAATAGTTAACGTTAAATCAGAATCTGCAGCATTTTCAGTTCTTCTGTGACTGCTCAGAAATAAATACCCACTTTTGTTTTATCAAAACTGTAACTTCTCTTGGAAGAAGTTTCTGGTGCGAAGTTTTTTCAGGCTAATGCATTTATCCATATTCATGGGGGAACGTAGAGAGCTGTAATTACTTTTCTAGCCCACTGGGTGCCTGATTGTTTCAGGTATTTATTCTTCTCCTCTCCCGTTCAGCTGGGTGACACTGGCCGGTACACCTGCATTGCCTCCACCCCGAGCGGCGAAGCGACGTGGAGCGCCTTCATAGAGGTCCAAGGTAAATCCAGCAGGGTTCCTCTGTGTGGGGAAAATGCATAAATCAAAACCAGCAGTTGAAATGCAGGAGATACCTGATTCTGTCATAAATTACCAGTGCAGCATTTACCTTACAGTCGCTTCCTGTCCGTACTCAGCATTTCTCTCTCCTTTTGTCAGAGTTTGGAGTCCCAGTGCAGCCACCAAGACCCACTGACCCAAACTTGATTCCTAGTGCTCCATCAAAGCCTGAGGTTACAGATGTCAGCAGAAATACAGTAACGTTGTCATGGCAACCTAATTTGAATTCAGGTGCAACACCAACCTCTTACATAATTGAGGCCTTCAGGTATATGAGTCTCATGTGATCTTGCTGTCTGTATGTTTACACGTAATGTGTTGCTAAAGAACCTCATGCTAACCTGCTGTTGTGTGCTTTATCCTTAGCCATGCATCAGGGAGCAGCTGGCAAACTGTAGCTGAAAATGTGAAAACAGAGAGTTTTGCAGTTAAAGGGCTAAAACCTAATGCAATTTATCTCTTCCTTGTGAGAGCAGCTAATGCATATGGGCTGAGTGACCCAAGCCAAATATCTGATCCAGTGAAAACTCAAGGTAAGTTTTTGATACTGAACATTTTGGGTGTCCCCAGCAGCTATCACAAGTTGACTAAGCAATACCAGATGCAGGAATTCTGGTAGCTTTGGACTGTCTACCTATCCTGGCTATAATATATACTACAGTAAAAAGCAGTGTTTAAACTCATGTTTTTCTGTAACATAGACTCTGACAGCTTGCTGCATTGCCTGAGGGAGCCCTAATATCTCTTATCCAAAGATAGTTACAACTTGCAGAATAGCTCTTGCTAGTAATCCCTGTTTTTTCTGAGTTCCCACACAAATCCTCAAATTCCATGGAAATGTTATTACTATGTCCAGTGAATCAAATAAGGCTTAAGACTGAGACAGGGAGAGAACCAGCATGTAATCTAAGTTGATTTCTGCTGCATTAGGAAAGAGAAAAGTTGAAAATTTGAAGGAATTTGGCATCATGAGCCAGTAAAGAGGCTTTGGCAGTATGTTACAAGTATTTCCATAGTACAACTGTTGGAAGGAAAACAGGGTGGAAAGCAGTGCTTACAGATAGCCAAGTGGAAGAAAAGTCTGGGTAGAAGTGAATGAAGGAGTCATCCACTGACTCCAGCTGTGACTGAAGTCCAGCTATGGACTGAGTCCAGCTATGTAAAATTAAAACTATCTTTGTGTTCGCTCTAGCCAATAAATGACACTTAGGATGATTACAGGGAATAATGCATTGCAGCTCTGAAGCCTGCATTTTTCCAGTAAAAAAGCTTAGATTCTTAAGAAGGGGAAAAAGAAAAAGTGATAGGGATTGTATTTTTTTGTTTGTTTGTTATTCTAATCTTCCTTCTTAGTGGAGAAATTGACCCACTGGCTTATTAAGAGTGTCTGTGTTGTATGTTTGTTTCTTTGTTTGCACAAGTAAGTACATGTTAGTTTTTGAAAGGAAGCTCTCTAAAGGAAGAAAGCGTTTTTCTTTGGTGACTTCTCATGTTTTCTGTAGCTGGTCTGCAAGCAAGTCTTTCTCATCTCCCCTGGGGAGTGACCAGTTTCACATTGCTGTCTTTTGGTACTATGCATTTCTCCTGACGGGTGACAATTTCAGTGGACATGTATGGACAGCAGAGTCACAGCCCCATGGAAAATCAGGATTGCACAGGTTCCCGAGTCTGTTACCAAGGAGAGATTTAGTAACCTTCTAGTGATTCCTGATTTCTGGGAATAGAGCTGCACAAGCCTGTTTTTCATGTAGTGTAATTTCATTTCTGGGGTTGAGAAAAGGTATTGTGCCTGTCCCAAACTAACTGGTTACTGACCTGATTCTGAGAAACAGCAAATGTTCTGTTCACTCAGCTGAATGGGTTATCATGACATGGAAAAGCTTTGCTGTTCTCTGAGCACCTAGTAGAGCTGAAAACCCAAGAGCCACACAACACCTCAGTGAAAATAACGGCTTACATACAAATTTTTCTCCACTTGTAAGAAATGTAATCAAGTGTCAAGTTCTTTAGAGCAGTTCCACTCTTCTTCCAATACCATTTCATTTTTAAGTTGTGGTCTAGCTAAACAAGTTCCAAAATTTCCAGCTGGCTTTTGTCTAGAGGATGGTATAGTCTGGTCCTAAATGCATGTTCAGTCCACAAACCAAGATGAAGGGAGATTACCACCTTCAGTGGCTTCAACCCTTCAGTACTGCCTTCATCTTTGCACTTTACAAACATTAACAGCCACATTCTTGGGTGTTTTCACTGACAGTTCCTGTCTGGGAAGCTTGGCGCCGAAACGAGAGAGCACACACATCATTTTATAGCACAGATGTGCAAGTGGCTGAGCCTGTGAATAGTTTGATCCATATTGTGGATGACTCATCTCTTTTGACTAGCAAAACTAAAACTAATTATTCCATTGACTTTCCTGTTACATTCTGAGCGGGGTGAAATTTAGGCAATGCTCCCAAACAGAAGCTTTTATCTTTAATGCTTTCAAACTTTGGGAGGAGGGAAATACTTTGGTAATGGACAGTTTGCAGAACATGCTGCATGGGGATATAGCAGTGACTCAGTGGAGGATTTTTTTGGTTTTGTTGCTTTGTTATTACTGATGTTGCTTGCTAAGAATCCAGATTTGTCACTCACTGACTACACATTAACCTCGGTAGTAATCACTGCCAGTGCTTTTCATGAATTCCTAGTCATAGCATTTTAGCCATAGTCAGCATGGTATTTGTTTAAATTGAAGTGATCAAGGAGTGAGATGTGAACTCAGAACAGAAACTATGTTACTCTGCTGTCCATAACACATTTTAGAGATCCTCTTACTGATTACCCTGTAATTTTTACACGTCTGACAGTCATTCCATTCCAGTTAAATATGTTTTCCAAGGGCTCAATATGCAAAATATATGTGTTTTCATTGTACCATTGTGTGTTTTGGGAGCAATTTGTCCCTTTATTCATATGAATAATCCTTCCAGCTAAACGATAGACCAAATATCAGACCATCCACACAGCCCTCAGCTGGGCTCTGCCTGCCTTTTACAGAAGCCTCTTGCCATTAGAGAAGCTGCAGCCATATGACTGATTTATCTTTTCTCTGGTTGTTAACATTATTTTGTGGTAACACCAAGTAAGTTTGTCAAGAATTTATCTAAAGATACAGCTTCTGCTTTTGCTGTTCTTTAGAGCTTTCCTGGTCCCTTGGAATTGGCAGTGGGCAGTAACCATTTACCAAAGCCATCCTTGAGTGTGGTGTGTCTTTTTGTGCAGCATTACCCTTACGTTTCTGTCAAAGGAAGTGCAGTGTCTTGAGCTGATACTACCTAAGCTTTGGTGATTTTCTCAAGAAAATCCTTCATGTATTTTTTTTTTACATGATTAGGAAGTACGTAGGGTAAACTTTATTAGTGATAGCATCATATACTTTCTGACACACTCATTTGTATTTACATGTACTTATTTCAACAATCATGTGTACTTGTGAGAATGGAATCTTAAATTATTGCAGATGTTCCGCCAACAAGTCAAGGTGTGGATCACAAGCAGGTCCAGAGAGAGCTGGGTGATGTGGTGCTACATCTGCACAACCCTACTATCCTTTCTTCCTCCTCAATTGAAGTTCATTGGACTGTGAGTACAAATCTGTGTCCTGCTGGTGGTTACACGTGCTGCTGAGATGTCCTGCTGTGACTGCAGAGGAGTCACACTTTAAGAAGCTGTGCAGTTTGTATGCTTGCAAGTGTTTTTCTCTGGGAAGAGTGCTACTTGTGCTCTGCTTTTCTACTTCATTTAATTTTATCTATTTTCTCCATCTTTGTCTCCATAGAGAGTACTGTTTACAATATGGTGAGGATTTCAAAGTCCTCCTCTGGAAGCAAAAGGATTGATCAAAGCCCTCCTAAGTCATATCATTTGAAGCCTTTGCATTGCTTTCAGTAGGACGTGTATCATCAGTCCCTTAATAAGATAATGTGGGCAATTCCCTGTCTGTCAGTCACCTGTAGAGAGAAGTACTGCATAATTCTGTTTGAAAGTGTTGCCTCCATGCTACAGACACACTGACAAAAACACCCAAACCAGATAGCCTCATCTGAACCTCTCCTTTCCTGTGGTGCACTGTGTACACGTGGTGCAGAGAGAAGAGGTGAAAAAGGCAATGTCATATTGATGTTGCTCTGGCAGCAGGAAAGCAGGAAGTTGGCCATGTGGAGGATACAGCAGAGGAACTGAGGGAGTGAGGAATGTAACTCAAAGACCAGTTTTAAAACAGGATGCAGAATTAAGAAAAAGTTGGGGATATAATGATACATGTACAGAAATAAAACCATAAGGAGTGAGCTTTGAGGTCTTTAGAGGACTTTCATCTGAACATTCCAACATATTTGTAGGGATAGAGTGGGACAGCATGGGCTGCAGCTCCTGCCGTGCCATGGCAAGATATTTTGAACAGGAACAAAAGGCATTTTGACTTTGTAGAAGAGCTATAGCCCAAAGGAGTCCTGATCCCAGGGCTCCTTGATGCTGCAATAATACCTGCTGTGTTGCACAGTAATTACATTCTCACCTGCAGTACGGCCACCTGCAGCAGGCAATCTCCACTTTTAACTAACACAATAAAGCATCTTGGAGGTTCCTAGCAAATTTTGTTTGACCTTTACTTACAGAACAACCTTTTCCAGACAGGCAGCTTTTGTCAGTCTCTTGGGTGGCCTGTGGCTTCTCTGCAATTTCAAAAATAAGCATTACCTCAGTTTCAGCTAACACACGCATTCTTTATGTGATTATTAAAAATGAAAAAAAATGAAAAAATGTCGCTCTTTGGAGTAAAATTGCAAGCACATAGTTTTGTTGTATCACTGTGTGAGTTTTTTGCAAACAGGAAAATCTGATGCGCTTTAAAAATTTTATTGTGGTTGCTACTGGACTTCCTTATTTGTCAGAAAGTGAAACCAGTTGTTAAAAAGATAGTGAATGCTCCACAACAGATCACTTGTATAGGGTAGCTACCTATACAAGTATCAGCTTGTATAGGGTAGCTACCTATACAAATACAGATATTTCTGTATCAGCTATAGCCAAACATTGGATCTGCCCTCGTTTACATGGAGATCTCTTTCTCCATACATTTGGTATAAATTGCCTTAGTTTGAAAAGTGCTCAGGACCACTGAGCTTCAGCTTGATTTGCTTTTCCAAGTCTCATCCATGTTACCATACTGAGTTTTATGTTCCCTCTTGGAACCTGGCCCTTTCCTTCTAGCACAGAGCCTCCCACTCAGTGGGTGGACATGGGAGAGGCCTTTGGAGAGATCTGCCCTCTGACAGAGTCCAGCCACAGCAATGGAGACAGTGCCAGCTGGCCACCCTCTCAATTTGCTTTCTCCAAAAAGAAGCTGGCAGGAAGCAGTGCTCATTTTGGGTTTTGGGAAGCTTCCACACCTCAGCAGAGTTGATAGGCTCTCTCTTTGGTCTCTATATTCATCACCCTGAGCTGTGGCACTGTAAATCTCCCTTTCCCCAGGTGCCCCCAGCCCTGCTGCACAGAATCAGGTGGGCAGCAGTCTGACCTGTGCTGCGCTCTTTTGCTCCATGGATGCAAAGGCTGCTCATTTCATGGAGTTGGGGCACATTATCCAACTCCGTTATCCCCCTTTAATGCCTTCCTAAATCCAGGGAAACCAGCACAGTTCTACCAGCATCAAAGAGATTAATGCACTGGTGAATCAGGCCTGTAATGCAAGGAGCCTTCATCTGCTTTGGCAGTGATGTTTATTTTGAATAACGTGAGGGATAGTCCAGGGGCTGTGCACAGTGTCATGGTCATCACCCCGGGTTCCTGTCTGTTCATGGATGTGTTCTGTGTTCTGCTGTCTTGCCAGGTGGACCAGCAATCCCAGTACATTCAAGGATATAAAATTCTGTACCGGCCTACACCAGCATCCTATGGAGAATCAGAGTGGTTAATCTTTGAAGTGAGGACTCCGACCAAAAACAGTGTTATCATTCCGGAGCTGAGGAAAGGTGTCAACTACGAAATCAAGGCCCGCCCTTTCTTTAATGAGTTTCAGGGAGCAGATAGTGAAGTGAAATTTGCAAAGACCCTGGAAGAAGGCAAGTAGGAGCTAGACTGTCTTCATCTTTCCTTTTTGAAGTAGCAGCCTGGCCGGCTTTCCTCTGATATGTTCATTATTTGATCTTGTTTGAAGTGCATGCTGTTTGAGAGCAGCAATCTGTGGCAGAGGAGGCTGTGTCAGACTGATCATTATGTGAATTGTTTGGTGACACAGAAGTAAATATTCTGAGCCAGGCATGAGAGACAGAGAGAGAGGGATGTGCAAAAATTCCCTCCAGCACACAATGGGAAATGCAGTTTTTTATCTTCCCTGCAGTGTGTGCACTCCTCCCTGCTGAGTTCATGGGCTGGTCACAAGTGACTTCTGTCAGATTCAAGCACTTGCTAATCACTATCTTGAGTAGATAGTAGACACCACAGAAATCATCAAAGCAGTGTAGCTGGGGGAATGAAAACCATGGTTTTCTGAAGGCTTTTATATGTGGATCAATCAGTGAGACAAAATGGAAAGATGAATGAGGGCAACAGAGAGAGTGGACTAAATTATGTATTTCCATCTCATGCATGTGCTAAAAAGACAAGGTTCATAAAGCTCTTCCTTTTGTTGCTGCACAGGCATGATAAGTATGCAAGGTGCCTCCAAAAAGGGATTTTGGTGCTTCTGCTAGGATGTGCAGCCCTTCCCTTTCTGTCTTCCTCCTCCATTTGAAATGCTGGGTAGCTCCAGTTTATTGCTGCAAGTGGTTCCAAAGGTGTGCATAGCTGCATTCATCCTAAGCATCAGCTAAGCATCCACCTTTTAGAAAGGACTATTTCAAATGTAAAACATAAATTATTATTACTATAAATGTGTTAATACTAACGCATTCTTTCCAGATTTTAATAAGTTTTGCATTACTTATTATTTTTTACACATTGGAAGGAAGTGAGATTTAGGTTGGGGACTATATGTAGGATTTATTTTCCAAAACTGTTGATCCTGGGTGAGAGGATTTGAGACCAGTGAGGAACTCACTGCTTGGGACTGTGACATTCAGGTAATGGGTATCTGAACTTGGAGAGTACAATTTGGAGTGTTCCTTTTCCTGGCCTGCACAGCAAAACTATGGCAAGAACTCAGAGCCTGGTTGTTGGTTCATTCATTTCCCTTCTGTATCATTTTACCTTGTGGGCACACACTGCCCTCAGTGAAGGGTCAGGCACAAAAGATTGCATTTGTAGAGCTCAGAAACCATTTTCCACTTAAACAAACTGGCTTGTGGGTGTGACAAACATAACCAGTCCTTCTCTCTGAACAAACAGCTCCTAGCGCTCCACCTCAGAGTGTTTCAGTGACTAAGAACGATGGGAACGGGACTGCAATCGTGGTCACCTGGCAGCCACCCCCCGAGGACAACCAGAACGGGATGGTTCAAGAATACAAGGTACTGCTGGCATGGCTTGGTCCCCTGGCAGAGGGAGCGTGGCCAGGTAGTGAGGGATGGGCTGTTCGTGGATGCTTGGCTCCATCTTCTGGTTACTCAGAGAAAATGGGAGAGAAAATCACTGCTTTGAATCAAACTCCGTGTTTAGTGATTCTGCCTAGGTGGTGGAAGGCAGTTAAAACAGCCTCCATAAATCAAAGCAAAGGGTCAACACTCTCAATTAAAACAGCTCCCGCCTTGCCTTCATTATAACTTGGGAAATGCACACACAAGGAGAGAGGGAAGCATACCTCTCTGAGAACCATTTTGTGACTCTAAGACACTGGCCAAGGTAGTAAATATAAACAGGCTTAATGAGTTGAAAAGCTCAGGGATAATAATTAACAGTGTTAAGATCTGAGTAAATTACGCGTAACTGGGTAGTTAAAACAAATGGAAAACTTTCAAGGAAAGAATGTGCTTCTATGATAATAAATCTATTAGTGCATAGAAATTTTTCTTTTCTTCCAAACACAATTCTCATTATGTTACTTAATTTTTAACAAACTGAAAGTACATTAAAGATATTTATTGTTTGTTATTCATTTATGAACATAGACTGTATTTGCAGTTCAAATTTTTCAATTTTAATTTGCGTAGCAAAGTAAATGAAGTTTATTTTTCCTAAGCAAGCCAGAGATGTTTTAAATGTTTAGTTGTGAATATCAAGTAAGCTTTGTAGCCATGTAGAGGCAGGAATTTTGGTTGCAGCCCCCTGCAAATGCATATTATCAAGGAAATCTTTTAAATGAGAATGCCTTGGCTATTTTTCAGGTTGAAACACAGTGCTATAAACATATATTCCTAGTCATCAAAACTCATTCTGATTTTTTTTCCTCTCAGTAAAAATGGAAAAGGGAAGAGACTGCTAAGCTTCATGGTCAATTTAGTATAATAAAACCCTTTTCAGAACCTTGTCAACTGGTAAAAAAAAAATCTGTTTATGGCCTAGTTTCAGATATATAATATGATGTAACTGGAAGAAATACTTGTGAAGTTATTTCATTTAAAGACAGACCTTGAGCTGGAGAGATGGAATTATTTCCAACAAGAAACTGCATCAGGGTAATGTTAAGGTTGCAAGGACACAACAATAAAAGTCAGGAAATTCACATTTCTGAGTGGATCTAATCCCTACCCCACCTCCTAGGATTTTGAGGTGACAGGCTACCAGGTGCTGGAGCAAGCCCCCTGCAGTGCTTGTGTAGCAGTAGATGGCACACTGGCACATTTTGCATCTGTATTTGTTGTTTGCATTGATGCCGTTATTTTCCTTTTTTCTTTTCACCGTGGACAGAAAACAGACGTAAAAAAATACAGATGTGAAGATACATATGCCATTCCTACTTAAGTTGCTATATGTAATTACTGGTTTTGTGGGAAAAAAAGAACCTAAATAAATGCAGAATTGCTGATTTTAGATTAAGAGCTAATAACAAGAAAAAATTCAAATAGAAGTCTCATGAAATTTTCTCTTTTTTCTTCCCTTTTTGTTTTTCTATTCTCTGTTTTGTCTCAGAAAATAAAGAAAGAAAGATATGCATTTGTGGGGCAGTTCATTATTTTCTCAGCAATTCAGATCAAAGGCAAGAGTGTACTTACTTTAATTAAAGGATAAAATAAATAGGAAGAAGAATACTATCTTAATTGAAGAAGTATCAGTAGCACACACAAAACCCCAGAAATTCGAATTCACATCATGAGTAATTTTCTCCTTCCCTAATACAAAGTTAGAAATTCTCATTATCCTAATTCTTTCTTCACTTAATGTGTCTGTTGTAATGTGAATTCATCCTTCTTTTATATCATTCTAAAAGTTCATTTTCACTTGCCTGTTTATGTTTACAATCAAATGTAGGATGTCAGGTACTGAGCAATTCGATGCTTAACCTGACATTCTCATTTCACACACTTCCCCATGTATTTGAGCATCTAAGAACAAAACCTTTTTTTTCTGAATTAGTAGTTCATGATTACAAGTATATAATAAATGGTCTTAATTATTTTTTACCATTTTACATGGTGGCAGTAATAATTTCTGTGAAAATGACCTAAGTCTGAATGTAGATTTAAGTTTTGTTCCTCACTTAATCGAGTTCTTATTTACATAAGAGCATTTTCATTACCGTCCTTTAGGATTCAAGGGAAGTATTAGTAACAGTTTCACTCCTAGTACTGATTGACAGTCTCTGTGTAGTATCAGGATACAAAAAGGAGATTCTCTTCATGTGTTCTGACATGCTCTGCAGCAGCACTTAGGTATATCCTGTGTTGGGATTCGATTTCAAAGGAACTTAAAATGCATTTCACATCCTTCCAGTGTCCCACTGGCCTTGTTTCAGTCCGTGGCATCCAGAGGAGGAAAAAGGGTCTTTACAATGTCCTGTAGGTGAGATAAAATTTCCAGTGTCCAGGCAGAAAGGGCTGTACAGAAGGGGCTGTAGCAATTGTTCTTCATGTGAAAGTCTATCCCCCTCACCTGGCAATCTCCACAGCAGCAGAATTACACCAGGGATTTAAAGCAGCTATCTGGGTACTAAATCTTTTAGGAGCTCCATATGTTGAAAGCAAAATCTTCCCTCCCGTGTACAATCGGTGCAGGTTCAGATATGCTGCTATTCTCAGCCAAGTTTGCTTCTTTACAGATATAGGATTGATTTTAACTAGTTTAACTTCCTGGATAAATGTTCTTTGTAGAGCAATACATTTGTGAAAGGGCACAAAAAGGAAATAGGCACAGGTTCATAATTTTTTTTAGCAGATGTAGATTAGCTGCTGCTTTACCTTGAATAGCAGTTGGGAGTTCAGCCATCCTCCTGAAAGCATTTGCCACATCAATGGTTCAGGCCTAAAGAGATAAAGCTATCACATGATATTGTTTCTGCCAGCCGTTTAAGGTCACTGATGTAATATATGAAGTGCTGATTTCAAGTCACTAGACCTGTATCTTGGTCTCAACCAAAAAACGAGATCTGATGTCATGCTGTTGTCTCAATTAGAAGACAGCATATCAGTCAATATTTGTCCCTTGCTTCCATCTAAAATACAAAAAAAAAGAAAAACCAAAACCTTTTGGATTCCAGCATGACATCAGTGCTCTTAAGATGTCATGTGATGAGAGCCTTGCTTGTGCACTTGAGTAACACCTAATTCCAGAAGAAGAGAATTGCAAATTCATTTCACTGAATGCTCTTATTTTGTTGTTTATGTGAACAGTTCTTGGCTCTGCAGCTTCCCGCATTTCATCTGTGGTATTGTAGTTTCATTAGCACTTGCTGAACTCTAAATGAATTGTGATAAACTCATCAAATAATGGTAGTAGTTGGAGCTGCTCTTTAGAACAAGAAACATCTTTTCAGTATTCATAGAGTGCCTAGGACTGCAATCCACAACTGCAGATGTTAGAACAGTGACAAAGTGTAAATTTCTCCATCCAGAAGAAACAAATGTGTCAACTTTCCTTCTTCTCACCATCTAGCATTGAATTTTGGACACTTACCTGTGCCATGCCTTTGCTTCCCTGCAGGTTTGGTGCCTGGGCAATGAAAGTCGGTACCACATAAACAAGACAGTGGATGGAACCACCTTCTCCGTGGTCATCCCCTCCCTGGTTCCCGGTATCCGATACAGCGTGGAAGTGGCAGCAAGCACTGGGGCAGGACCTGGAGTGAAAAGTGATCCCCAGTTTATCCAGCTAGGTAAGCTTCCTGGTAATCCTGCCTCTTGGTTTGGGTGATTTCTGTTTGCTTGCTTTCGTCTTTTATGGCACCAGAAATGCTTTCAAGACGAGTGAAACAAATAGTGTTACTTGATCTCTGGAATAGCAGGATTTGGCATTTCTGGTTTTAAACTTGCCTTAGAACTGCATTCTAAATGTGGGATTAAAACAACACAGGGGTCTATTTTTTAATCTCTCGATTCAGCAGTGTTTTTTAGTTGTTGACTTTTCAAACTGAATTTTTACCCTTAAGACTGGTGTAATAATACTTGTAGGGGAGTATGAATCACTAGGTGTTGATTCACTTTAGGGATGTAATTTGTCTTGATCAGATTTTATCATTATTGAAGCAAAAAAACCCAAAAAACAGCATCCTAAAATTAGGCACAATAGATATCAACTATGTGTGAAAGCTGGTAAATAATCTGAGTACTGGAAAAAAAGATGTACACAAATGATTTATTATAATTTGACCTCCTACTCTCATTTACACCAAACATTTCTGTCATAGAGGTCCACCAGGGACATTGCTCCTGGATGTTTCTGGGAAAAATGCATCTTTACTGTTGGTTAACAGAAGATTATTTCAAGTAACTAAGTACAGTCATATGCTTTTTTCCTAATATGCCTGGAGCAAAATACCTTATCATTACAGTATATAATTATATAAGCAAGCTCAGCATGTTGCTTTGGACTTTATGTCCCGTCTGTCTCTGTATCATTAGTAGATCTACTTTCTTATTTCACTTGTTGTATTTAAAAATCTATAATTAAGAGCATGTGAAAACAAGACAGAGCATCTAATATGGAAAATTACATGTAAATTTGCTTAGGTATTAAAACAAAGGCCATATTTAGCTTACTTTAATTAGACAGGTATATGATTCCCAATTACACTGATGGAGATTTTACAATAAAATTGCACACAGCTTGTATGATATTCCATTAATATGGAATTATTACAGGAAAAGGCTGTAGTTTATTGGCTTGTTCATCCCTACAGCCAGCTACCATCCACAGCTTTCTACAGCCAGTCAAAATCAAGTTTATGCTATATGGCTTAGGTTTTGAAAATTCTGCATTAGTGAGGTTTATGAGGATAACCTCAAATGTTCAAAGCCAAAGGCTCCATAACCACTTTTTTTTTCCCTTTTGTCTGATGATAAGCAAATGCTAAACGAAGGTGAATTTTATAATGCAACTTAATCACTTTGAGGTTTTGTTAAGTGGAAAAAGAAACAAATGAGGCTGTCAGGGTAAGGTTTTTGCCCACTTCTGGGTTCCTGGCCTTTATTGCCACTCTTTTAGAAAACAAGTGATCCCACACCTTGAAAGGTGTTCAGATGTGCAGGTGTGGCAGAATACACAGATTTCCTCATGGCTGGAGTTTGCTTTCACTGCTTGCCTCTAATTAAGTGGCATGGCCAAATCTAGGTGTGCTGTAGTAAATCCCATAATTTGGTTGTTACATGGCAAAGATGTGGAGACAGGAGTCTTGTGGAGATCCATACCACAAGAAAGAGAATGAAGAAATATCTGGGTGGTGCTTCAACCCTTTCAGCAGCTGCAGGAGGCTGCTGAAAATTAGTGCTTAAATTTAAGAGGTAGCATTCTTTGGTAGCACAGATCAACCTGAAATCATCCAGGTAGAAGAATGGCTGCAGGTTATCCAACTCTGCCCTGTGATGCAAGTTCTCCTCCAACCCCTCAAGGAATTGCATTCTTAGTTCTTAGAAGTTCTCCCAGTGTGGGGGGGTGGAGCAGAGTTTTCTGGGTGGCTTTCTGAGGAAAGAAAATTAATTTGTTGATCTCATCAATTGGCACTTTCCACCAGCAGTAAATTACATTGTTACAGAGAAAGGGAAGGGAGGCCAGGGAGGCGAAGGAAAGAGGACTAAGGATGCTCCTTGTCGAAGGTTTGAAACAGTCCTGACACGCTGTATGTATGTGTTCTAAGAACTGTGTGGCATTTTCAAGCTACTACATTTCTGGCACTGATCCCAACTATTCCTTCAGAAAATCTTTTCCTGACATCTGAATTAGTGCAATCCTTCATTTAAAAATAAATAAATAAATAAATAGGAATTCCATGTGTGGAAACAAAATATACTATGTGGTTCTGAGCTTCACTTTTTTAATAAGAACTTTTCATTAAAATCCAACGTCTATCTCTTTACAATGTGTTTTTTCATACAAAAAGGTGAGACTGGGCTGTGGCTGGCTCTGGGTCTCCTCTTTGAGCCTGTGTGCCGTGTGGGATGCTCCCAGGTTTGTGGCTCTGGGATGTGCCTGGGCAGAGCCTCAGCCGGGTGTGTGACAGGGGGAAGCGTCACCTTTCGGGGGCCGCCTTGCAGAAGGAGAGGGGAGGACAGGAGGCATTGGATTCCCTGGGAGCTGAGGCGTGCAATCACAGTGCCATGCATCAGCTGAGCTGTGATAAATGACCTCGTGCACGCACTTAACCTGGTGCAGAGACAGGTACAAATTGTAATCTCGGAGCTCTTTCATTTTCCGCGTCTCTGCTGACATGAAGCAGCTCACTGAGCTGTGGTACCCCAGACTTCCCTGTGCCACCAGGGACAAGCCAACGAAATAACTTGCTTGTTATTCATAAAATCATGAGATCAGCTGAAAAATTACGTGTCTCCTTAGAACACCCTATGTGAAGCTTCTGAATTTGCCTCTTGGCTTTTGAATGACCTTCTGAATCTTGCTGTGGAATTCCAAGGACTGAAAAAATGGTTGTTTGTTTGGGTTTTTGTTTTTTTGTTTTAAAAGATTATATTTTACATGAAGACTGCAAAAGCTTTGGTGTTAAGGATAAAAAATTTCATGAGACCTAGCCACAGCTCACTATATTATGCCTATAACAATGTGCTGTGGAGAAACAAAATCACAGAACTTCAACAGAACCTTTCTTTTCCTTGTCACAACATGTAACTTTAAGACACTGTTTACAAAAATGCACTGTACAGAAGCATGAGAATTAGCAAACAATTTTTCGCTGATCTCTAGCCTAACTTTTGTAGAGTGATGGGATACTGCCTGTGGTGGCTTGGCAGTATTACCTATGCTAGTTGACAGATAAGTAGTGACATTGGAACAGGTTGTGACTTACTTTGTTTCTGGTACCAGCTCTGAGGAGCCCCACAACTGCAGTTAATGTTACTCTTAACCACATAATTTGTGTGAATATCTTGTATGCAGTTATTTATTAAGAGATGCCTGCACAATTATTGTAGATGTTGAGTGTATTATTCAACCAGTGGATGTCTCAAGTGTACAAAACACAAGAAAGTGTCATTGAATCTTTATTATTCTAATTGCCTCATTTAGGACACGTGATTTGTGAACTAGCTAGCATGCCTTCAGGATATTGTTCTGTCAGCCCTTAATATGCTCTGAGTTGTAAGGAGTTTTTTGTTGATATTTTTGTTTGTGGCCTGCAAACAACTTGAAGAAAGTAATCTTTATCTTTACACCTCAGAGCAAACCCTTCCAAATCAGTTTAGTGCTGTCTCCTTAAGCTGTATAAGATTGAATGCACAATTGATATTTTAGCAGTTTGAGAAACATACATCTAGAAATGAGACAAAATAGCATATCCTTACCTTGGTAATATTTTACCAAGAAATTTTCATATTGCATCATGCACATATATTTGAGAATACACTCAGACAACACGTTACAGGTTTCAGGCATTTTGCAAGTTTTTAATTGCCAGAATTAGCAATGTCAACACCATTTAGATATTCTTACTCAGTGTCTTTACATTTTGTATACTGAATGAGAATGAGACACACATATGGAAAAGTACCATTCCATAGGTTGTATGTTTACAAGGCAAAGTTAAGGTTGCTTGCACACCTGTGAATCTGGAATTTCCTGTCTTTTTTGAATCTTTAGCATTCCAATCTTAAATGGATATTAATCTTTTATTTATCATTTAGCAACTTAAATGTTAGCTTTCTCGTTATTATTATTATTATCATTATTTACATGAATGTTTAAAATTAGAGGATTAGTGGTTCCAGTTCTTCTCTATGGAAATTCTAATTAGTTTTCATTGAAGTTTGAAACTCAGAGCTTCGAGACATTCTAATCGAGTAGCTGGTGAGCAATAGCCATGGCAACATTATCTGTGATTAGAAAGAAAGCTCTTATCTTGGGCTAGAAGCAGGGATGAGTCACTGTGATAATATGCTGGTTTCAGGGAGTTGTGGGATCAGCCTGCTCCAACAACTCTGAGGCATTTCCAAGTACATTAAATGCTGCGGCTGCTGCTCTGGCAGTAGGATGCACTTTGCCATAGAATGTTTATGTTCACTCATTATTTTGGCACATCTCCCTGAAGAGTGCAAGCAGGAACAGGAATGCTCATTATGACCCATTTATATATCAGTCAAAGTTCCAGAAATTTCCTGGGATGAAGAAAAAGTCGGGGATTTTTTTAGTTCAAAAGTTATTTCCCGGACTGATCATTCAGGATCTCCCAAGGCTATCTGGGAGAGGGAAGATGCCCTTCTCAAAGAAAGGCTTCCAAGATAATGTTCCTGGAAGTTTTTAGTGATGAGGAGATCACTAAATTTCATTCTCTCTGTATTTAGCTTACTTTCTATTTTTGAATTATAAGAGGAAAGGAGGTAGTGAAATGTGACCTCTTCAAAGCCCTTCCATCTCTTCTCCTCTGATGCTGTTTATCTGACTGTATGTGAACATAGATGCATTTTTCTCTATGGCCTGTGCATAGATATATCCCAGCCTATGTAGTGGCTCTAACAGTCCACCCATATTCAGTGTGCCATAAGCCTAATTTCTTAAAAGCAAGTTTATTGTTATGCTGTTCTTATGCTTGCAATGGCAAGTAAAACAATAGCATGAAATTAATGTTAAATAAAAATTAGAATAATAAACAGTCAGAGAGATTCTTCAGGATTTTAGAGTATTCAGACACATTGACTGAGCAATGCAAAATGTGTATAAAAGTATTGTCTTTCTGTATGGCTGAATTGTGGACATGTTTAAAAAACATTCCTCTTGAGTTTGTAATTATTTTTTCTCCTGGATTTATTGTTTTAAAATATATATGTTAAGAATGAGACAAAAAATACTTAGCACTCTTATTTATTCAGGACCAGAGGCTCTCCATAAACATTTTATTCTATTCCATTAAGTTGTATAAGGGACTGTAGCTGTTTAAAAACACAGAAATTGCTCATTTTGAAAAGGAGACTGATGATGCAAGTTTTCATATCTTAATATGGCCTCAGCTGCAGATAGACAGAAGATGAGATGGCACCTTTAATTCATTGGTCACAGTGTACTTTATACATTTAAGCCCATCTGGCCACTTGTGTGGAACTTCACTTGGCTGTCTCCATAAAATCTGAAGCAACCCATCTTAACCTTGCACAAATAGGCATGAAATCCATAAACCCAGCAGACACAAAGAGTGTATTAGTAAGAAAAGAATGAGTCTGCCTGGTGAACTTTCAGGCTAGGCAGTGCACTTAGGATCACAGAAGATAAAGGGAGCTGAAATATGAAATAAAATTTCCAATAAGGTAGCAGTCAAAGGTGGGGGTGATTTCTCAGCAAAATAGATATTTGACTTCAAGGTCACAAAAACTGGAATCTAGAATCCTTCACTGGAAAAAGCTGTTATTAATTTAACCATTTCCATTCAAAAAGGTACTCTTTTCCAGAGGAAATAATTTGTCGTGATTCCACCTCTTGTTTGTATTGCAGCTTCTTATATTTTATTTATGCTTAATTTGGCATAATGCAAGGTGTCATCATAAAAAGTAAATTCTATTCATTGCTTAGTTCATAGGGAAAATATACTATTCTTAAATAAATAGGTTTTCGTTTCTGATACAGCTCATATTAATAGAATTAATAACAGTACCTTTCTCTTTAAAACAGTCATCTCTTGTTCTGAATTTGATGTCACTACCAATAGCATAAAGCAACTATCTCTTGGATTTATGCAGGAGTAAAAGTGGGTATTTCAAAGACAGAATTGTGGAATGTGTAAAGCAATATCCGCTCTGAGTAAAGGCTTTGAATTCTTGCCCTCACCCTGTGCAGTAATGAAATTTCCAGTGAGCTTTCTGTGGTGCTAAAGCATCAGGAAGGCAGTATTTTGGCTTGGAGTTGCTTCACTTCAATTAGAAATCTTGCTCACTGACTGGATCTTCTTACTGCTCCTCCTAGAAGGTTCCTGCAAAAGTTCAGTGCAGAAAGAGCAGAAAAGGCCAATTCTTAAAGGTGCTGTCTCTACAAAAAAATAAACTAATAGTCTCTGGAAAAATACGCGTTCTTTATTTTGATGTGGGATATTTAAGTCTAAACTGGTTTTGAAAAGCACTGCTTGCTCATTACTAATGAGACTCCTTGACTGTTTTTAGCAATTCATAAATCATTTTTTAGTTATCCTTTAGCTTTTTCATCTGTGTTTAAGGGAGCAGGATTGGTTATTTTGTAGTTTTACTTTTCTACATCCTTTGAAATATTCAGTCTTTTTTTAATTGAGGTCAAAGTGAGAGACTGAGAGACTGCAAGCAGCACGTTAGACTGTGTAATACAAGATTTAAGTAATCTGTCAGGAACTGATAGATTAAAATATCTCCCTCAATACCAACCTCATGTGAATGTAGTTTAAATTTGTAACTATGTCAGTTCTGAGAGTGGATGTTTGGGGAGCTGGCTTGTACCCATTCACATTACTATTCATGTTTCATACTACAGCTTTCTTTTACTTGGTGTGTTCTTTGCAGATTTTTGCGCAATTTTCTGAAGCTGATGTTGCTTTGTTAAAATAAGAGAAAAATAAAAAAATAGCAGTCCACAAGTTTGTAATTTATGAGCCTTTCTATTTGTATACCTGTGTATTTGATTTGAGTAGCTTTTGTAAGCAAACAAAAGTCAGTGATATTGAAGGTACCTGTCTTGTATGGAAAACAAACCACTTCTGTCTAGACCTGTAAAAAAGAGATTTGGAAGAGCAGTCTTAAGGATTTCACCTTGAGAAACTGGACTGCAATTATGTCAGCTCTTTTCATGCTGCCTTTTACAGCTGTTCATTCAAATTAATTGGCTGTTCTGGGTGTCTCTGTTTCAGATTCTCATGGAAACCCTGTGTCTTCAGAAGATCAAGTCAGTTTAGCCCAGCAGATTTCTGATGTAGTAAAGCAGCCTGCCTTTATTGCTGGAATTGGTGCAGCCTGTTGGATTATCCTCATGGTCTTCAGCATCTGGTTGTATCGCCATAGGAAGAAGAGAAACGGGCTCACGAGTACTTACGCTGGTATCAGAAAAGGTGCCCTGTTACCTATTTCAGTCTGCTGGCTGCTGGTTGCCTGTTTGCTGCCTGTTTATTTTGTCACCAGTCTCTTGTTCTTCTCAGGCTCGAATAAGGAATTATCAGCTTACTTCAGTACTTCCATGAAGTATGGGTCAGGAGCCAGTGCAGAGAGCAGCAATGTTTACCTAACCTGCTAAGTCTGGCTTTAGAGCATAAGTCTCAAGCTGAATACCTGGGGTAGCATTTTATGAAGACAAATTAGAAACGTAAAGATGGGTTTAAGGCTGGCAGCTTCCAATGTGCCCTTGCTCTGTGACACTGTGCCATCTGAAAAGGAGCCAGTGGATGGAAGCTCCTTGTCCCCCCGTTCAGAGCTTTGCCTGCTGATGGGAGTGCTAACAGTGGTGACCATGGCAGTAACACTTTGGGAGCGGGTACTTGAATTCCTTCTGTTCTGGGGGAGTGGGGCTCTTTGCAAAAGCACAGCAGTCAGTCTGCTTTCCAAGACTTTTCATAAATGCTGTTGTGAGTCCCTTGGCTGGGGCTGAGTTCTGGGGCTATCCCATCCTGCATCTGCATTTGGTTGGAATGGTAGCAGTGGGGCCAACTTAAAGCACTCCTTATTTTCATGCTATTTCATTTTATTGATACTTCTTATATATCACATTGTCAGTGGTCAAGCAGTGCTTTGCAGTATACTCTGACAAACGAAACTAGAATCTCTACCTGGAAGTTCTTCTGGAATAAAAACTTGACTCCTCCAGATCAAATAATTTCCAGGTTAAGCCTGGAAATTAAAGCTGAATTCAATGAGCTACAGTTCATTACATCTCAAAGCAGTACCTCATAGGCACTCGTAGAGTGAGAACCATAAATTTTGGAATTAATCAGAAAATGAGAGATCTGCTTTTGAAGAACTCGAGGGATTATATTTGACATTTAACAGTCAGAAGACAGGCCTAGGTTTAAAAGGTGGACACATCTTCGTGTGTGAAAGGTGTCATGAGGTGACATTCTTTAGTCCCTTCAAGAAGGAATGTGTTATGGGCAAGACAGGCAAATTGAACACAAATGGCTTTAAACAGCAGCAATGTGTTGGTATGAAAAAGAAACAGTGCTAAAAATAGCAAATGGGTGAGTGGAAACATGGAAATAAGTCTGGAGTGTTGCAGAGTGGAGATGTTCTCCGTGCTATTCAAGTACCAATGCTCACTGTGGACTCCAGGCACAGTGGCTGCGGTGGAGGTGCAGCCAAGGAAATGGGGAAGGAATTGCACCCTTGATTGTGTTGTGCTGGGATTTCTTAGGTAGGACAGCCCCCATGTAGTGCTGCACTGGCCTGTGCTGTTTTGTTTTACTAATAGCATGCTGCCACACTGCCTTTCTCCAGCTCTATCACACTAACATCACTGTGCTTTCACCAGTACCTATGATTAAGCAAAAGGCATACAATTTGTCCTTAAAAATGGTTGCTTCAGTGACATCAGCTATTGTTCAAAACAGCTGTGTTTTTCAATATCTGTAAAAATATCTTTTGGGCGTGAATTTAAATGGAAGTATACAGAAAAGTAGGGTCTGTATCTCTGGTATCAAGTATTCTTCAAAGACAAAACCTATCTTTAGTGAAATATGAATTGCAAAGTAGTTTGCCACTCTGTAGTTCAAGTCATCACTGCAAGCCCAAACTTTCTTCAGTCCTGCATTTATTTATTTTTATATTTAGCTTTAAGCCTGTCATCTGTTAAAATACTTCACTACTCCCACACATACATACTGTACAAGCAGTCTTACACACTTGGAAGAGTTTATTAATAGAAGCTCTAAGAATTAAGTCATTCTTTCATGTGGTAGCAATAAGATTTCTTTCAGATGAACTTCCTCAATTCCTTAAACTAAACTAGGTTTAGTACTTAGCTCACAGAAGAGTAACAAGACTGTAGGTTAAGATTATTTTCCATGTCCCTGTGACTGCAAATTAATTTTGAGATTCTTGATTCTTTTTGGAATAGCTCAGATTTAAATGCCTGTTCTATTTTAATGAAAGCTTGTTACTCTGCTTCTATATTTTGAATATAACTGAATTAAACTTGACTATGTGAAAAGGCCTAGCTCAAAGGAAATACTATGGTATTCCCAAGATAAAGAGCTTTGCTACAAATGCAGCCTGAAATGGGCAAATGCTCCATTTTTTTTTTTTTTTTTTTGCTAGTGTCAAATCACTGGAAATAACCTAGCTTGGTAAAAAGGGGTCAAATCTACAGTATATCCTAAATTATAACAATTAGATACACTGCACTCCCTGCGAACTTTAGAGTTCTTAAAAAAACAAGATTGAGAAGTTGTTCTCTTAGCCAGAACCTTTTCTTTCTGTGCTGGCTTTGCTGGTCAACTTCTGTCCCCAGGCTGTTGTAGTGAATATTTGATTGTTTCTCTTACCCTTTGCCATCATTAGATCAGGAAGGGCAGTGTTAGCCTTCTTCTGCAGTCAGTGAGAGGAAAACGATACTGTCTTGTCAACAGGAGGGGGAGCATGTGCTAATAGGAAGAGCAGTTGTTGGTGCTCTGTATTTGGATTAGAGACCCTATTGATCCAAAGAGGATTTATAGTAGCTGTGAGAGAGAAGATTGTCAAGCAGTGTCATTGTTCTGTTGTTAACCTTTCCCTCTTAAAGCCAAGGGTTGGAAGGTAGAAAGGTGTTCTATCTAGTGAGATTTTTTTGGGGTTTGGTGATTATTTAAGGAAGAAAGATAATAACTCTGTTTAACAGTCTGGTCTCTGAAAACAAAAATTAATTGCTGCAGTAGACTTCAGTGCCTTTATTACAGTGCGAGTTGGTGCCATTCTTGATTCAGAGGCAGTAAAACAGCAGCTCTCTTTGTTCCTTTTTATGATTATTATTTCCTTACTGAATACTTAAGTGTGCCTATTAGTTCAGTGTAATGAGCATTTACTTAGTGAACTGCAGATAAGATTCAATAGGACCTTGATAAGGCTTTGTTAAGGAATTTGTCATTCTGCATTCTGGAATGATTAACAGTGTGGGGGTTTTGTTTGTGCTAGGATTTTCAGAAAAAAAAAACAACTTACAATGTCAAACTGAGAGGGATTTGAAAGGCTAAACCACAGTCTCATCCCCTCTGGAGCACAATAGAGTATCAAGCTTTTTGCACTTTTTTGCCTTTTTTTATTTCCAGAATAGTATCTTTCTGAATTGCAATTTCAGTTTTATTTTTATGTCAATGTGACTGAACTAGTGGATTAGTTATATATATATATATATATTTGTTTTATGTTCAACTGTCTGCTAGATTTATACTAATGTGGTATGTTTCCCTTTCTCTCTTCAGCTTAATAACCAGTTTGTATTTTGTTTTGATTTTTCAGTCCCGTCTTTTACCTTCACACCAACAGGTATATATTTGCACTTTTCCCCCCTTCTTTGTTACTGAAGCATGTGTTTGTGGTACTATTTCTCTTTCTCTGACATAACTCAACCAGCCCAGCTGTTCTGAAGGGGTTTTTTTAAACAATGTCATTAATGACAGGTATCACTATTTGTTCTCTGAGTAGTGTGCATTTGCTTTGTGGCTGACAATATTTTCTGTTTGTGTGTACCATTCCATAGCACACCATTCCACGCCAGCATGCCCTTTTGTAGCATGATCCTGTCAGTTTGTACAACCTGGGCTCTCTTCCTGCATATTCCAAGGGAGTAGTGTGGCCTCCCTCACCTAGTGATGCAGAAGGTGCTGCTGATGGAGGAGGAATGACTTAGCAGAGCCCAGATGCTGACTTGAAGGGATTCAGTGGGATTATAGTTGGTGAAATATTTGCTCCTTTTCTTTCCTGTGGATCTGCATTAATCCAGTGACCTCGGAGTTGTCTGCTTTGGAAGATACAGAAAATCAAAGGGCTACAGCAGTTAGATTTCTTTGCTTGCTGCCTTAAATGGTATTTTGCTATGAAATTTTAAAATCATTATCCTGTTCCGCTTAAACAGAGGTGCATTTCAATTCAGTGTGAGTTTAAAATCACCTTCTGTTTCGTTTTGTCTAGAAATGTGAAAAATATGACATAATCTGAACCATAGCCCACTCAAAGCCCATGGCAGCGTTTCCATCCTGTAGAGCTGACCTTCAGTGGGTCCTACAGGCTGGCAGCTGATCAGCTCATCCTCTACAGTAGATAAAATCCAACACATTCTGTACCCTTCAGCAGAGTGAACAGACAGGTTGTTTCTTCCTCCTTTGTTCTAAATCCTCCGTTTCCACAAGAGACCTGTGAGACTTGTAGGACATGTACACCCAGGCAGGGTAAAACCCACCCACCCCCTCCTCTGCACATGCACTTTCCCAGGGAATATTAGCTCGTAATCAGCACTGTGCTAATTGGGCCTCTGTGCCGCAGCTGAGTTGCATCCTTGAGGCTGGACCACAGAGGAAGCAAACCAAGTGTGCCTGCACTCATCAACACTGTCAGGGCTGTGCTGGGTTAGAGCCTTACCCACATGCTTTTAATCAAACTGAAGAGTGCCTGCTCTCAGAAGTCAGCCTGTTAATGTTCAGTTCCTGTTCAGCATGAGCCAGAGTGGCCCTCAATGTTTCTGAAGGCCTTTGAGTGCCACGGTGGAGAATAATTCAAACTCTTCATTGTTTTGCTGTTACTTTAATTGGCTAAACAGAGGGCTTCTATTGTAATCTCTGTTGTAGCACGCCACTGAAATTCTGCAGAGGTTGGAAGCTAACATCAGTTTTCTCCATTGGATTCTTTATATTAAAAGAAAATATCAGGGTTTCTTAAGATATGTCAGAGCTGCAAAATAAATAGCCCTGAGATTTTTAAAGAAGAAATTGGGAAAAACATAAAGCATGTGAAACACTTAGAGGAAAAAAAATCCCTTTTTTTCTATCCAGAATCTCAGTCATACTTTGACTTTAAATGGAAACAGGCTCCCCTCTTTAGCATTACCCACAGTAAAAAAGACTTACCTGTAGGAATGCATCCTACATTTTAATCCTGTTACTGTAATCACTTCCAGCATTTATCTCTCTCTTGCAGACTCCCAGTTTGGAGTTCTTCTAAAGAGCAGAATTTGGCTGCTTGTTTTCAGCACATTCCTAGCTGGAAAGTGTAGAATCCATCAGCATTGGCAGGGAGGCAGTCTCTTTAACCCTTTGCCAAACCCAGTGCAAACCTGCAAAATTTATATCACTGTTTCTTCTTGGATGTTTGCATCCTAAAAGCTAACTCCTCAAACATCTTGCTTCCTGTGAAGGATATCCAAGCCATGCCAACACACAAATACATTTGGGCATCTGCTTTGTTAAGGGATAATACTTCTGAAGTGCTAGAAAAACTATTCTTCCTAATTTTGAAAGTATTCTTTCTGCCAGAGTGTTTTTTAACCAAGATTTATATATTTAAATGTTTAGATTATTTATTATAATTTATAAATCCAGTTGTTAAATGTTACAAAATGTGGAGCTTCTGTGGACTTCTAGGGTGTGCTTGTTCCCTGAGTGTATTGCAGTAACATTCAGCTGTGATGAGCCTTTATTTACATTGGAAGTAAGGTCTGTTATAGAATCATGATACCTCTTTAATCTTGCCAAAATAATAAGGTAGAGCAAAGCTTTAACATCCAGCCATTTATGAAATAAATATATGACCTAAATTCTTCCACAGAGTTAGTGCACTAGAGTCAGCAGAGTTATGTTAAGAATAAGTTCAACCTGATGTATGGCTTCCTGCTTTCTGAAGCAGTACTTGTGTGTGTGTTTGTGTGTGTTCAGAACAGAAATGAAATACAAAACCCTGTGGGGGCTAGGACTAGCAGTTATCAAGCAACACAAGTATTATGTCCAAACTTGGATTTGAAGCAATAGCTTGCAGAATGAGACTCAGAATTAATGCATAAACAATGCACAATTATCGTCTGAGCTAAATTTAAACAAAGGCAAAACAAATGCTGTTATTGAAGGTCTTATATGATTTTTAATTTTTTTGCTTCTTTTTATCTTTAACTATTTCAGTTACATATCAGAGAGGAGGAGAGGCCGTAAGCAGTGGAGGCAGGTAATTATGTGCTTTATTCTTATGGGTACAAATTGTGTGCAAATAAATTAAAGGCTTCTAGAAGTCCAGTTGTCCTTTTAAGTGGTGGCAGAATTATCACTTTCAGAGATCTGTTTTAGTTCATTGAATTAATGGATAAATTCTGGCCATATATTTTCTGTTTAGAAGGGGGGTATATGGTTTGAATTTTTTGGTTGATTTCCAAAACATTATTTGAAATATTTTCAGCTTTGTTAAGCTGTAAAAACTGCATCTCAAAAAATGAGCAGCAGAGGGAGTGCTTTAACTTCAAAATAAAGACCTGGCTTACCACCTGATTAAGGGAGTAGAAGTAATTAAGTCGTGGCATTTATGAAGATTAAGAAATATAGCTGCTTCACAAATACAACAAAGAAAGAAAACATTTATTGGAAAAAGTGTTGAAGACATAAATGGCTTGTGGCATTTTGAGAAAAAAATTTTTCTGTGAATGCAAAGCAGTTAAAGTATTGCTTAAAATGGATGGGGCACTGAAGGAGAGGGAAACAGGTTTTAAATTCACAGCCCCCCACTCCAGACTGAGGATTTAACTAAGGTTTATTTACTGGGTTATTACTTAATGAATGGCCATGGAGAAAACAGTAGTTTAAAATTTCCTCTGTAGAGGTGAAGTTTTCTTCAGGTAGAAAAATAATGGTTTTAGCAAAAAGGCAGGTCAGAGCAGTGGTGCTTTAGTAGCACACCATTTTTTTTCGGGGTCATATTCAGAGATTTGGCATGATGCTGAAATAACTCTAAAATCTCAGAGGCCAGCTGGGCAACAAATTCCTGTAACAATTCTGTTCACAAGTGGCATCTTGTGATTCCTAATTTGCAGCACTGTGCAAAAATTTGGTAATTGTGAAGATAAGGTATAAAATAAAGCATTCCCCGACTACCTGAGTGCTTTGCAGAGGTGAGGCTGTTCAGGTCCTGCTGCAGATGGACCTGGTATGTTATGAGCAATTGCAGGGATCTCTGCCCAGCACTGAGTGCTGCTGTGCTCTCATGGCCACAGAAACATGGAGAGAAACCTCTAGAGCAGTTACCATGTGATTTTTGAATGGACAAATCTGTAAATCACTGGATTTACAGGATAAATCCAGGACAGTGAGAAAAAAAGAGAGGAGATGAACCCTCTCTTTCCCTGAGAGTTTTTCAAAAAGATATTCAGCAAACATCCATTGTGTTCTTTGTGCCACTGTGCTTTCTCATTCTTCCCATGAGCACGCTGACAGAGAGGACAGAAAAGAACCCACAAGTGTCTACATTGTGCACAGCAATTCTGGTACTGCTAGAGAATCAACTTCAATTTTACTGTGTCCTAGTTTTCAGCAGCAGGTCCCGAATCTAACAATGTGATTGATTCAAGGTGCAAACGTCTATGCTGGTTTTGTTCATTTGCATATATAGCATTGACAGCATGTGTGATGTAACTTGTTTTGTAGAATATGAAACATAGTTCTGAAATGTTGAAAAAAAAATTTATTTCTGCGTATGAAACCATCCTCTGATATCCCAACCTAAGGTTCTCACTTCCTTACTTTATATTTGCAGTGTTTTGGAAAGGTTTAGCATTTTTGCCAAGTGCAGTTATGTGAGCATGTTAATGCATTTTTAAGATTTCAAAATGTCACAGTGATACATTTCAACATAATCCCCACTTGTGTGATGCTGAAAAAACACCCATTTCTGTGGCAATCCCTTTTCTAGACAGGATTTGAGTAATGGCAATTGTGGTGGATTGACTCCAGCCAGCACCCACACAGCCACCTGCTCTGTCCACCCCTGCCTCAGACCCAGTCCAGAAATTCAGGAAGTCAAGAAATTTGCTGCCAAGGTTAAAGATCTTTGGAAATTATGATCTGAAATCATCTCCAGGCTATGGAGCTGTAATGGAAGCATCTCTTGCCTACAGTTCCACCTAAATTGCTCCAATTAGTGGGATTCTCATCTGCTTATATATCTCACACCACATTTCTTGCATGACAGCAGGTGTGAATGCAAAGTAAATTTTAGCAACAAAGGATCTTTAACTCTTTGTGCAGAAATCCAGTACACAGGTCTTTAAAGTGCTGACACATTCTGGGATGCTTTGTCTCCTCCAAACACCTTGAGGTGTAGGTTCATTGTAAGAGCAGAGTGTAGGGAAAAAAAGCAGGGAATTTCAAATCTACTGGCCTGCTCACAGGCCTACACAGCTGTATATTTATTTCAGATTTAAAAAAAAAATACTTCTTTACTGAATGCATATTGGCTGGTTTGTAAGCCTGACAGCAAGTCAAGCCTCATCACCTCCTATGTTAAGTTGTCAGATGACATATGCAGTACAGAAATATATATATATACACATATATGTGTAGGTCTTTTAAATGTCATTCTAAGTCTATGACTTAAGCTTGCAGCACTGACAGACTCTATCCCCCACAAATAACTGCATGCAGCTTGTATTTTCAACTTGCAGTTTAAGAGGATTAGCATATTTTATTTTTGAAGATCATCACATCTAATACTATGGAAAATAGCTTCTGCACTATTTCAAATGGAAAGTTGCCTGTTAAATCCCATGAGAAGGGGACTGTGTTCATATATGTATATGTGACAGCAGCTTAAATTATCTATTTTTTAAAAGCACCTTAGTTATCAGAGGCAATTTTAAATTGTGTGGGAGTGTAACATGCCACTGCATTGTTAGTGTGGAGACTGAAGAGCCACCAAAGATTCTACAGAACATTCCTCAGAGAGCCTTTCACACTCACTACTAAAATTCAGCAACATGGAAAAAACAAGGAATGCTGTTTCTTTCTGCTTGCTGATGGCAGGAATACACTTTATTCCAAATGCAGCCAGGATGCAGCATTTGTATCTGCATATTTTACAGGTGGTCAGTATTCCCAATTATCTTAAACTCTTTTAGGAGCTGAGTGGCTTTCTCATGAACAAGTGTGTGCACTACAGTAGTTCTGCCTGATGGTGAGGAGAAGCTGATCCATAAAATAACCTAGAATTTGGGAGTATCCACATTTAAATTTGGCTCTTATGCATATCCATCCTGCTTCCATGTGTCAATTTGTTTATTTGACTTGCCAATTTCCTCTTTTTTACCTTGCTTTCTTTAAGAAAGGGTGAAGGGGCAGAAAAAGTGATGGATCCTAAGGAAAAAAAAAATTAAAAAATGAAAACCAAAATGACAGGTAAATGTTGCACACCGACATATAGTACGGTCCAGCAAAATAAACTGATGCTGCCCTTGAGTGCTCACTCCTGAGTGATTTAGCAAGGAGCAGGTTAGACAGGAGACTTGAAAACACTAAGTAATTGAATCAGGCTGTGGTTTTCAGTGCTCAAGCCTTTTGATACGTGGTATTTTTGTGTAATATCTCACCATTTGGGAAGAGTGTCACTGCAATGTGAAAATGCTTTTGTTTAATTTTTGAAATGACCAAGCTTTGTTTTTAAAGGCCTGGACTCCTAAACATCAGTGAACCGGCCACTCAGCCATGGTTAGCAGATACTTGGCCTAACACAGGGAACAATCACAATGACTGCTCCATCAACTGCTGCACCTCTGGCAATGGCAACAGTGATAGCAACCTTACAACCTACAGTCGACCAGGTTAGATATGTTTCTACCTTGCTAAGGAATCTTCTTTACAGAGTGTGTGCTTCTAATTCCTGAGAGAGCGTACAGGTTTGTTTGGGGTTTAATTTCCAATGCTTTTAGGCTGAATGTAGTGTCTCCTCTGTGTCATGATTATGCTTTTGGTCCCTCTTTGGATTCTTTCTCAATCCCCTTTGGATAGTTGTAGCAGGCTTAAGGAGCCCCTGCAAAGTTCAATGCTGCCAAAAGCCACACTGAACTGAAACGTTTCAGCTTCTGAATAAAGCAGATAAGGTCATTTTTAGGTTGTTCTGTACCTTGCTTGGATGGAGAAGGAGAAATACCAAAATGATGCTAATGTGATTTTCCTTCTGGTTTGGATGTGATGGGATCAAGAAATAAAACATTGCTACAGTACTTGCAACAAAGTCAGTCTGTTTTGGCCACTTTGAGTGCTATTCCGAACAAAATTGGATAGCTGGTCTTCTGTTTAGGGTGTGTGAATAAAGCAGTTAATTTCACACACTTAAAGCAATTTCAAAATGTTAGGTTAAGTGGTAGTTCCTGAGAGCTTGGGCAGCACTCAGAGCACTCTGGAAGAAAACCTCATCAGTTCCATGGAACGCATTTGGTGAAATATATCTCAGAGTGCTAATTCTTGCACATTTTGTTTTAAACAGAACTTAACACAGTTTGTGTTACTGATGAGGAATGAAATGAAGGTCTTCCTCTACAAGCACCTCTAGCTGGGTTTTTGCTAGTAGCATGTCCCAGCAATCCAGAGAGGGAGGATGTG
This sequence comes from Drymodes brunneopygia, assembly GCA_013400955.1. NCBI lineage: Eukaryota > Metazoa > Chordata > Aves > Passeriformes > Petroicidae > Drymodes > Drymodes brunneopygia. The sequence goes on along the minus strand of VZTZ01045544.1, from coordinate 1,274,979 downwards.
AAGTTGCATAAGTGCCAAGCAGCATTACCTGCTGTAATTAATGTGAAACCAGCTCTAATGGCTGGTAATTCATGAGTGGTGGTAATGGCAATTCATCTCCTGCAGTAATGCTGTCTGACAGTGACCACTGCCAGCTGCTTCAGAGCAAGGTGAGAGATTCTGGCATTAGAGACTTGTCTCTCACTCTGGCTGAGGATGTCACATCCACCAGCACCTGTACAAAAAGGTTTGTGATTCAGGGGTAGTTCACTGTGGCAAGGACAGACATACCAAGTTCTGGTAACTGAAACTTAATAAATTCAGAAAAGGAAGAGAAGATTATAGCATCTTGTATTGAACTGCAGTGGATTCTCCCTCATTTTAGCTTTCATATTGAGCTTGATTCTGTTGCAAAGTGTTTCCTTCCTTTCAAGTAGAACTTTGGAGCTTGCGGGTCAGACAATGTGCTCAGAGTGGTCTCTTCTTTCCTGGAAATTCTGCCAAATATTCTTAATTCTGTCATCGTGGGCTGGTTTATGCTCTGAAGCAAGAGTGATGGATATCCCCTCTGTAATTGTGAATATGCAAAGTAGCTGCATTTTTAATTGCTTTTAAGTACAGCACTGTCTTCCAAGTCTACAGAATGGGAACGGATTGCTCCAAAAGTAGATACCATAAAAAAATCTAACAGGATAAATCTTCTGTTTTGTAGGCTAACCAGTTTTAAGTACTTGTCATGAGGAATTCTAATGTGTCTATGTAAAAAATGTACCTACTGCTTATACTGTATTGATTATATTGCCTTACACACAAATCAGATGTAGCTGCAAATGAAAGTAGGTAAAAATATATGTTATGAGTGACTCTGCAAGGATATTGTAGCAAAGCCTGAGGCATCAGGAGTGAAGAATATACTGTATATATAATTGCCCAGTATAATACAATAGACCTGGAAAAGAGGAAAGACTAGTATGGTTTCAGTAGGTGAGAGAAATGAAAATATTTAAACTCTAGAAATCAAGAAGTTGAAGACTGTGAAGAAATAAATAACAAAAGCAATAAATAACACCTCACATAAGAAAGAAAAATATATCAAACAGTAAAACCTTCCAAAAAAACCACAGGCTGGGGGGCATGAAATGTACAGTGATAAGTTCTATGTGGCATGTTCTGATACCGTGGAAAATGTGGATCGTTGGTTTTCTTACACAAACATTATTTTATTCCCCTTTCTCAGCTATTTCTCTAAAAATATGTATGCGTTAGTAAATATTTTTGAAATTGAACATCCTCGATGTTCAACATCCTCTATGTTTGCTAGTTATTTCATTTTAGAGTAATGGTAAAATCTTGAATTCTGTATGTAGTTTTACTTGGCATCCTCTCCAGTAAATTCATTGTGGACATAGGTAATGGACTTCAGGTTTTGAGTCAGATTCATTAGTGTAAATACCACATCTTTTAAAAGAGGAAAATTATATTCCTGGTGAGTGTTATGTAATTACTGATGCATTAATCAACTGGAAAATGAGAATTTTTGTTAAGGATCATTGAATGCTAGTTCCACTAAGCCTTCTAACTGCTGACCCACAGACTATTTTATTTCATTCAGTATTCTCCCAGTGGGCTGGATGTGGGGAGGAAAAAAATGTGTGGGCTTGCTGTCACACAGTGGCAAGGCAGGGACATTTTCATGCAGTAGTGGCCAGAGCATCAGCACGTGTCAATTTGCTGTCTGCAATAAGTGGTGATCCCAGGATGCAGTGAATGCCAGAAGAATTAACTCATGCTGTCTACACAATATGTCTTTAGCATACAGGACAATGGTATTACTGTGGTATTGCTTATTTTGCAAAATCCAAAGCAAGTGAAAATCGGCAAAAATTCCAGATTGCTTTTCTGTCTTCTTTGTTTCAAGTTAAAATATAAGATTGTACAAGGAAACAATGATCAAATAAAGAGTTGCTACTGGGTACTGAGTTACCTTTTACATTGTACTGTTTTTCTTTAATTCTCTTGCATGTAATAATTTTTCAGTCTGTTTTTTAAAAACCTGTTGTACACCTATTTCTTATCACACATACAAAAGTGTCTAGATACTGTTGAGGTGACATGAGATTACTGTCTTATTTAGTTATTCCTGCTATTAAGTTTTGGTTGAATTTTTCTTGCAATGCAAGTGATTTCAATCACAATTACTAATTGAATATCTATCCTACTATGAGAATGATGCCTAAAAAGAGGAATGTTTAGATGGCCACTATGGAAAAGCCCCGCAAGGTAAGTCATTGTAGATACAATTCAGCAGGTGTGAATTTACAGTGAATCAGAACAGTGAACCCTACTTTTGGAGCAGTAGTGTGTAAGGTAAATAATATTCTGTAAATTACACAGTTAATGGCAGTATCTCTGCCTCATTGTGTCTGCTACATGGATTCAAGCCATGTAGTTGTGCAGTAAGGAAATGTTAGAGGGGGTTTCGTGTAAAGTGTGGTGTGAGCGAACAGAATGACCTTTTCTCTTTTCTCTCCTCTGTGGTTAGCCGATTGTATAGCAAATTACAACAATCAGCTGGACAACAAGCAGACAAACCTGATGTTGCCTGAGTCAACTGTGTATGGGGACGTGGACCTCAGCAACAAAATCAATGAGATGAAAACCTTCAATAGTCCAAATCTAAAGGACGGAAGATTTGTCAGCCAGCCTGGGCAGCCCACTCCTTATGCCACCACTCAGCTCATCCAGTCCAGTATCAGCAATAATGTTAACAATGGCAGCGGGGACACGAATGAGAAACACTGGAAACCCTCTGTTCAGCAAAAGCAAGAGGCTCCACCCATACAGTACAACATTATGGAGCAAAACAAATTAAACAAAGGTGAAGAGCTTTTAGCTTGTTTCTCCTCTTTAGGCATCAGAGGAGTTTTGACCTTCTGGTTCCGGGAGTCTAAAGCTTTCAGGTTCAGCAATTACAGGCTTCTGTGGTGCTTTTAGACTTCTGCCTCTTTAGATTCAGAAATATACCATTAGCAGTGTCAGAAAGTTAATTAGCACCACGATAACCTTTCTGATATTGAATTTATTGTAAAAAATAACAAGCTGTATCTTTAGAAAAGAATTAAATAAAACACATTTCCTATGGAGATGAGATTAATTTAAATTTAATAGTAGTTAAGGGATTGGTTAGGACAGAGGCCAGATATTTTATTCATAAGCCAGATGCATGGTAGTCACATTATACTCTACCTTAAATTTTAAATAGGTCAACCCACTCTTCCCAGTCGTGGATGGAGACTCATTAAATCTACATGTTCGTGTAAACGAATGAAATTTTGCATATCAAACTGTAAAATTGTATTGTGTTGTACACTGGGGACACAAATGGAGTGATCCAATTCATTTTAGACTTGTTCCTAGCAAGCCTTCAATTCTCATATTGAGAGGCTATGCTACCGCACACAATTTCGGAAACTAAATTCCTGTGTTACCCTGACTGAAGTCTGTGGATCCAGAAGCTAAAAATAAATTGATTTCAGTGTTAACGGGAAACATCAGAATGTGCTTTTGAGGCCTTGAAGGCATGTTTCTTTAATATACTGTGTGGGAGCTGGAAGAAATAGGTATGTGATTTCTTCTTTCTAGTCCTCCAGGCTACCATGCAACCTTCTTTTAATAACCTGATTTGCAAAACTGTATCCCTAGGAGCTGGACCCATTCTAACTTGGAACATTTTGCATGGATTGTTGTAACTCAAGTGATCGCCTAGTGATAAGTGATCCAGTAAAAAGAAACATTTCATTACAGGAATGTTGATTTTTCTACCGGACCCATCTACTCACAGAGGAGTTCAAAGGGCAATATAAAATGTCACACCTTCCCTTGACATAAATATGCCAAAAAAAAATTCAAGGGTTTTGGCTCCTTACTAGAGGGTGAAAGCTTTATTTTTTGTAAATGTTCTCTTTCATGAACTGTGTATTACGTACCTCTTTGGGAATTAAAATATGTTTGGTTTTTATGTGCTGGAAGATACTGCATCTTTCAAACTGTGTATATTACAGCTGCATGTTCTCTAGCATATTGCAGTGTGGAAAGGCCCCCTTAAAGCATTGTCTGCTGACAGTCATATATACATATTTCAGAGTGCTGATTTACTGTTTATCCTCTGTGTAAACATATGCGGTATGTAGGGCTTCAGCGTGGTCTGTGGAATGCAGCTAGGCTGAGAAACTATTACAGAATACACTCTGGTGTGGAATTTATCATTTTGCTCTTTTTCCCATGCTTACATTATCACAAACATTTCTGCAGCAGATGGGGACTGAATTCGTAGTTTTGTTTATTTTTGTTTTGATTTGCTGTTTTATGAGTCGATATTCTGATCTTGGTTTTCACATTTCCTAAGTCAAAGCCATCTTGCTGCTGACTATACCTATAGCTTTCTGATGAGAAGTAACCATTTTGATGAGTTACATGCTGTGCTTCATTTTCACTACTTTATGTCCAGTGGTTCTGTTTATGATGCAGTTTTATTTGCTGTATGAAGAGTAATTTATCTCCTTTCTGTTCTCTGTAAATTGTAATTGCTTTTTAGCATGAGGCTATTGTTCTGCCAGATGAGTATTTTACTTCTGATGAAGTTTTGCAGATCTGGTTGCCAGATCTAGATTTAAAAGTAATGAGTATCTACCAAGTGCTTTGGAGCTAGAAAGGAAAGTTATGGTAACAGCTGTTAGCAAAAAAGGCCCTGCCGATAGACCTGCATGATCCAGTGTAAATAAAAATATTCTTGGACCCAGCAGACCTGAAACAAACCAAATTTGTTAACCAAATTCAGTCGGAGCTGCATTGTTGCTCCAGCAGATCATTTGGCCCTTGTCATACAGAGCTGACTCCTGTGTGGGTGTGTCACCTTTGTAATACCAAAAGCAGCTACTGCAGTCCATTGGTTGCCCTGCATGCATAAATTAGGCAGAGACCGTGGAAAATCAAGGTGACAGTGTTTGTATGCTAAATGCTCACACAGGTTATATATACATGTATAGAGAGAGAGAGAGAGAGAGAGGGAGAGATTCATTGAGACTTGGTCATTGCAGAGGCTTTGTGAAAACTCTGTGCACAGAATTCCATTTTACTGCATTTTAGCTGTGTACATACTAAGTTCCCATTATTTCCCTTAAGCCTACAATTAGAGGCAAAGATAAAAATAAAACACGATTGCAGAATGATTTTTCTTTCACAAAACAGATTTGTTTCTACTCGCTATTTTCAGGAGCTCTCACTTTGTGTTATAAAGAGAGTATGTAAAAGTGGATGTGTTCCTGAAGGGCAGCATTAACCATGCCATTAAACTTGCAGATTACCGAGTAAATGACAGCATTGCTCCAACTATTCCCTACAACCAGTCTTATGACCAGAATACAGGTGGATCCTACAACAGCTCAGACAGAGGCAGTAGTACATCTGGTGAGTACCTGCAGGGTTTTCCAAGCCTTGGGATGCTGTAGTATTAGTTGGCAATATTTTCTGGGCTTAGAGAAGGGATGATGGGTAGGAATCCACTGGCTGTGGATGTTGAACAGCACAAAAAACTGTCCCAATAGGTGCCTGTATTTCTGTTGCATCCTCATGATTGCTTAGTGTCATCCAAATGTCAGTTAAGTAACTGATTTTCCAAAATTCTGAAAGTCATGAACTCAAACAGAGGTGAATTTCCTAATGCTAATGGCCTACTTGTTAGTGTTGTGTTTTTCAGATGGGCATGTGATAGAAATTTCTTTTCAACTATCACAAAAAAAAAAAAAAATGGAATTTTAATTTATCTGTTATCTTATTGGTACTTCAGTGATTTTTTTTCCCATTTCTTGGGTCTACTTACCCAATTCATGAACCAGCTCAAGATAGCACGGCAGCTGAGTGATACCCAACAGAAGTGCTTTAAGAAGTTTTTAATTTTGTAAATTAAACCCCTGTATTTAATTGAGTAAGAAAGCATTCAGGCATATATAAAATGCAGGTTTTCAGTCACTTTATGTCAAATTTATTCTTATACATCATTTAGACGTAGACAGTAGATAATTTAGCATGAAACATCTCAGGGGTATGAACCCATGCAAATTAAAAAGGAGAGGGTGGTGTTCTCCATGCTGATGTATTCATAACCCTAACAATTTACAGTCCAATGCCAAGGAATCCAGCAAGAATGAAGCAAGATGACCAAAGCAGTAAATGAATTGTGTTGAACCATGTATATATCATGGTAATTAGGGTACAGAATGCAGATCACCTTGGGATAGTTAGGGTCTTGCTTGACATAATGAGATACCAGAAAAATAATTGTACATAAACATGTATCTGGCAGCTAATGTGGGACAATAATAAACAGAACTACTGTCTGTAAGAGTGGGAAATCTGAGACAGCAGAAGTGAAAAAAACAAGCTTCCTAAATCTCACTGCAACGTACTTAATCATGTATTTAAGGCTTTGCTGTGATAGTAAGAAATCATGCCTCAGTTTAAGAGAGAAATGTGAAGGACTCTAAAACATACTCAAAACCACAGTGACTTGATCTACAATAAAGGAGGAACAATGGCAAAGAAGGATTAAAATGTATAAATACCAAGGAAAAATGGTTGAGCCAATTCTCATCATAGCCATGCCTTAACTTAAAATTTGAGACCACCTGAATAATTGGTCTTATTCAAAGTTATTTGAACTGTTAAAGCTGCATTGCTTTATTATGAACTGTAATTTTCCAGTAATAGTAGTTGAAAACATTTGCGAAATACTTCATTGATCTTTATTTTTTTCCTGTTATTTTAGTTCTTCCAGCAATTATTTTCAACTGCACCTGCTATTTAGACTAAAAGTGGTAATTTCATTGTGCCTAACATGTTTCAGTGGACAAGTATGAATTATCTGTATTCAGTGACTTAATGCAACAGTGGAACTTTAATAGATCATATGTGTATCATATTGTATTTTAGGTTCTGGCAATTAAATAGGATAAAGGCACTTCAGAAAGTATGTCTACAGCTCATTTGTTTTTGATGATAATCTTTAATTAACAGAAGTAGGAAGCTCACTGTTAATGACATTGCCTGTAAAATTCATTTATGGTTTTATCGCATTTTGGCCGTTTATTTAAAAAATTGAAAAAATTTTGTATCCCATGTGTTTTTTTCCATGCTATGTAAAGTTTCTGGTTAAATTCAATCACCTAAAATGTAGATTAATTCTACAAAGAAGCTACAAGCACAAACTGGTGCAAAAAGGGGGAATGCCAGTTTGCTCCAAACTGAGCAAAACAGTAAATTCTCAAAGAATGCAGGAGCCTCTGGGAGGGAGTACAGTTATTTTGGTTTTCACAGCTGGCACTGAGGAGAGACTTCGAAGCATTACAAATTTGTGCTGCTTTTCATTCCCAGGGAGTCAAGGGCACAAGAAGGGTGCTCGGACCCCAAAGGCCCCCAAGCAAGCTGGCATGAACTGGGCAGATCTGCTCCCACCCCCTCCAGCACACCCACCTCCCCACAGCAACAGCGAGGATTACAGCCTTTCAGTGGATGAAAGGTAAGAAAGATGGAGACATCACCCACCTCCCACTTTAATCACTAGTTAACTGAAGTGTAATTTGCGCTACAAGCTGGCAGTGAGACCTTCCTCCAGCACTGTTCTGGTGCTGCTTGTTGAGCTGCAGTGTGGCAATTTGGAGAGCACTTACTGACAGTGGTGTGCATCCACTCAGCACATCCTTACTGAGCTCCTTCTCCAGAGTACAAAGAACACTGGTTTGTTTCTGGGCTATTAATACATGTGTCAGATATGCTAATTACACAGTACAAATTTAAGTCCTTATTTTCTTAAAAAATTAATTTTAGCTATGACCAAGAAATTCCTTGTCCTGTGCCACCTGCGAGGATGTATCTGCAGCAGGATGAGCTAGAGGAAGAGGAAGAAGATGAGCGAGGTCCTACTCCACCTGTGCGAGGGGCAGCGTCCTCTCCAGCCGCTGTCTCCTATAGCCATCAGTCAACTGCCACCCTCACCCCCTCTCCCCAGGAAGAACTCCAGCCCATGTTACAGGACTGTCAGGAGGATCTGGGACACACACAACACCAGCCTGACCGGAGGTGTGTGAATGCAAATGTAGTGAGAGAGATGTGACAAGGGTCATCCAAGCCCCGCAGAAAATTCCTGTTGCATTTAGTGAGGCTACAAATTCCCCATTATTCTGTTGCTATTTAACTTCTTATCCAGGATGCTAGAACTATTTTAACCTAAGAAATAGGTAATTAAGTTGCTTTATTATTGTACCATGGGAAGAAATGCAGTATATCACTTTAGGGTATATACGATGCTGACATAAGTTAAATTCACAGTCATCAGGTTATTAAAGTGGTATCGTTAACACAGCTTACCATATAATTACAGTTCCATTGTTTCCAATAGATTTACTGCATTATTACCATAAAATAGCATGCATTATTTCACAGTAACTGTGCAATTAACCTGTCACCAATATGTATGAATATATATAAATATATAATTTATATAACCTATAGATTTTCCTCCTCTCATAAATCCTAATACAGGAAATTACTGCTTGCAAAATTTTCTTAACATTTCCATCTAACCTTATTTAGGGGAATGGCCAACATTAATAAAGACAGATATTTGCTACAGGGAAATTTTGTTTCTTCTCTGAGTTGCTTTTACAACTGTTTTGCATATAAACTCTCACAACTTCTCTCCCATAAAACAGTGAATTCTGAATGAGCCCTTTTATGTCTGATGCTTACATCTCTTGGCTTTTGTTAAGAAGGTGCAGCTTTTCCATCCCAAATGATGGACTTCCATTTTTTTTCCTCCAGTGGTTTGCACATACTGTTTATTGCCTCAAAAACATAAACTTACCTGCAGAATTCTGTGTAGAATTTCTATTTTTAGCAAAATGCAAGCCTATCACAATGAAATGTATATGATTTTTCTGAGTAGACTGCTGAACTTTGATTTTTCAATATTACTTACTGGATATTTATGGATATATTTTCCAGAATGTTTTTGAAAAGATAGGCTATCTTTATGGTTCCCATTTTTTAAGTAGGCAATAGTTATGCTTTTTTTTAAGGGGTCTGTATCTGCTTTGAGTTTAGCTCCCCAGTACTTGGTTTGTTTCCTTTACTGTCTTGGTTTGTTTCTGTTACTCTTTATGGTAACTTGTGCTGTGTATCTTTTCCTCTTCCTCTATCTCCTGAGTCTTTAAAATCACTCTTTTTATTAGTGGATGGCTAATTTCCTGTAATTTCCATTGGCCCTGGTATGCTGGTCCACAGAAGTGTTCATTTTAATCAGTTAAATTTTTTCTGGGGTATTTGAAAGGCAAAACTAGCTGGACACAAATGAAAAGGGGAAAAGCTAAGTGGCCAATAGTCATGAGAGACTTTCCAAAACCTCTGTGATTTTCTGGAGGTTGGGATATGTGTCCTGACATACAGAGTGGAGTAGACACAGAAGCAGATATACAGAAACATGCATAACCAGGCAGCAGCTGCCTGGAAAGTAGAAAGTTTGCTCAACACAAAGTCTTATGGCTGGTCACCATCAATGCCATCAAAAAGTAGTGGCAGAAGGAGCTGGAAGGATGCTCCAATTTAAGCTTGTGGGGCATACAACTTACATTTTTTGTGGACTGAAAAAATAAAATGTATTTCTTCCCTCCTACGATGGTTAATCAGCTTTGCTGAAAGTCTTAGAATTTCTTAGTGACTAAATTTGTGTTTTCCACCTTACTTTTTCAAACATCGTTTCTTTTCTTTTTGCCACATCCATTGCATCAGTTTAAAAATAGATGTACAGTTCTGTTTATTTGGTTTGTAAGGCTTGGCTGACTACCTGTTCCATCTGCTGGAGTTGAAACGACCAGGGCTGCTGTTGAGGAATGGGGTGTCCTGTGCTCAACAGCTGTGACCCATTCTGGAAGGGTGGGGTCCTGTTTCGAATGTGGTGTGGCAATACTTTCAAACTAAGAATACATTCCAAGTGTGCCTTTCCACACTGCTTTGGGGTGTTTTGTAAATGGTGGGTTTATAGTGAAAACAATGCCTGATATGCTGTTTGTCGTACTTTTTATTAGCTTTACTCATAGTTCTGCTGAGGATTATTTCATTTGCTGGCCAGAACCAGACATCTGGAATAGGATTCTGGTAGTGATGGTATACTGCAATATTTCTCTGTCTGGTGAGCTCGCTGGAAATATAGCAAACTGAAATAAAAACCTCTGCTCTGGAAGAGTCAACAAGGAGAGAAAAAAACTAAAGATTTAGTGGTATAGCAAGTGGTATCAGTGTTAAAGCCAGAGCTGAGATAGGAGACACTGGCACTGTTAAAGTGAGAACTTGCATTCAATAAAGGGAAAGAAGTATTGTTAATTCTGTATGCCCATGAACCAGCTGCTCTCAATTAGCCTATCCCTAAAGGTTGGCAGCCACACTACATTTTCAAGAACTCTAACATATTTTGTAACCAGTTGTCTGTCTTCTAATACCAAAACCTTGAGAATAGGCAAATATATCACAAGGACAACTGTCAGAAGAGCTTTAAATTAAGGCAGTAAAACTTCATTGGGCAAGGTCTCTAGTCAAAGCAGGTACAGATTCCAGGCAGCGAAAGCTTCTGGGGTCTGGGGGTGCTGTTATAAAATGATTTTTGGATATTTATCCCTAACTATTCTTCATTCTGTTAAGTACTTAATACAGCGAGTGAAAAACAGTGAAGATCTAGTCCAGAGAGGGTCTAATTTGGTCTTGCTATAGAGTATTAGGTCTTTCCTTACTAACATTCCTTTCCAAAATTAATATACATTCCCATTTATTAAAATTAAAAAAGAAAAAAACCAAAATTGCATGTCACCCACACAAGAGAGACAATTTCACTATGAGAGTCACCACTTCCCAATGAGATACTAAGAGAGCAAAGTTTACAGACGAAAATTGCTCTGAAAATTTTTTCAAAGCAGACTGCAGTAGAAATTTCTGGTGAGCACAGCCAACAGGAGAACCATTACTGCAGAAAATGTGTTTTCCTGCCAGACAAATGGCAATTAAAGAGCATGTCTGTGGCCCTGTGAAGAACTGTTGACAATGTTGCTACCTGGAGCTTCTGAGTGAAGTATTAACTAATCTTGGACATTGATCTGACATCTTATACTTTGCCTCCTTAAGCCAGAGATACCATTACTGACAAATTGAGCCCAAAATTATTTAACCTTTACATCTGTATGCATGTTGGTACCCCTAGGCCTAGAACTAACCCTATGGTCGAAAATTCTTTTATTTCATCACCTGGATCAGTTTGAAAAATAATGAAATTGCAATCTCTCTTTTCATATCTTTCTGAATCACCTGGGTGGGTGGAGGGAAGATAATGGAGCAATCTATTTGGATAGATGCATCTGTTGGCATCAATAGTTTCAAGCTATATGTTTACAGTCATTTCTTTTGCTTATACTCTCAATGGTGCACAAATAATTTTTTTGATAGTGACATGATCTGTAACGAACTCTTTGCTTTGCTCTACATGTGTTATTTAGGGAAAATAAACAGCTTTATCATTAAAGTCAGTGATAAAGGAACCATATTAAAAAATCAGATTTCTTTGTGATAGATCTCAAGCTACATAGCTGTCAGTTCTGATTTACAGCAAAAATATAAAATAAAAACCCATACCTGAGCATTTCAGATATACATTAGGTTGATTTAAAAAGGCAGGTCAAGCTTGCGGAGAAATAAAAAAATGTATTTTCATCAATCTGCTCTTTCCTCTGACTTCATTATGTGATTTCAATTCTTCTCACCCTTGTATTTTTATGCAGACGTCAACCTGTGAGTCCTCCACCCCCTCCGAGGCCCATCTCCCCACCACACACCTATGGGTACATCTCAGGGCCCTTGGTCTCTGACATGGACACCGACGCCCCAGAAGAGGAGGAGGATGAGGCAGACATAGAGGTTGCCAAGATGCAGAACAGGAGGCTCCTTTTGCGCGGGCTGGAGCAGACGCCAGCCTCCAGTGTCGGGGATCTGGAGAGCTCTGTGACAGGCTCCATGATCAATGGCTGGGGCTCAGCCTCTGAAGAGGACAACATCTCCAGCGGGCGCTCCAGCGTCAGCTCCTCCGACGGGTCCTTCTTCACCGACGCCGATTTTGCACAGGCTGTGGCAGCGGCTGCCGAGTACGCCGGGCTCAAGGTGGCCAGGCGGCAAATGCACGAGGCAGCAGGAGGTGAGTTGTCCTCTGCTCTGTGGGAGAATTAAAGAAGTGGCCGTTGTGAAATGTGTCTGGCTGCAGGCGCTTTCTGAACGCCTGTTCTTAGGGTGTTCAGAAGTCAGGAAGAGGCAGAAAAGGAGTTTTGGTGAAACAATTCGAATAAATTACTGTGCTGCATTGTTTTTTGTAAGTTCTTTCGTCTCACTGATTACGGACAAACCTGCCTGGTGGATTTACACTCAAAACTGAATGAGAGGGCAGGGAAAAAAAAAGGATTATAGAATTCTATCTTTTCCCAGTATAAAGTTCCCAGCGTTTTCGGTCACTCTACAAGAGAAGATTTAATCTCTCTCTATTGAAATGTCCAAATAAAGAGTAAACCTTCAGAGTCATATTTTCCCTGGATTTGGAATATTCTTTTTCTTTTGAGGAATTCTGTTCAGGCTTTTACTGTTGCATTGTTGGGATGAACTGGGTTTGTGTTGGTTCATATTTTGACAGCTGTTATGAGTTGCATTTTAGATTATAGATTATGCATATGCAGCAGGGCCTTATGCATATGTTTGTGTTTTCATTTTTCCTTTCTCCTGAATCACCATTGGACATATGAAACATGATATTTGAAATATTTCATTTTTTACAACATACTGGATAGTAATAGCACTGGATATATACAGGTAATCCATAATAACCTGGCTAGGCCAAATTGATATTGTTATAATTCCATGAAGAAATAAGAATATGGCAGTCTGGGATGCAGGTTTTAGTCAGATCCATGAATGTTTTGACAGTCAGTCCTATTAAACTGCCAGTCCTGGAGAAGTGGTACTCTGTCACAGCTATGTCCACCCTGACTCCCGATTTTCAACCTTCCTCCCACTTCTGACATCCTCTCGCAGTTAACAGTCCTTTGTTTCATTTCAACACAGCTGTTCATCATGAAGAGTGAGAGGGGAGGTAATTTAGTAATACTGGATGAAATCCTGACCAATTGAAGTAGGTGGCAAAACTCCCATTCATACCCACAGGGCCAGGATTTTATCCATTTTGTACATATAAATTCCTATAAATACATGTAGAGAGTTACATATTTAGAAAAGGTCTTTGTACATTTGGTTGCTAATATTTTTGCCACAGTTAAGTTCATGTTATACGGTGATTTCTATATATTGGTATTACGTGTGCTTGACTGCATGTCCTTAAAACATGACTTTTCTTTATCTGCAAATAACCTATGATAAAATGCCAGCCATCCAGCCTCGATGCATTCCTGAAAATTCACTCAAAGTGGCAGAAGGGATTTCTGTACCCGAGACCTGCTGGTGACTTGCACTGCTTATGGCAGGGATGACCTCGTGCGGCCTGAGCTAGGGGAGGGGAAGCCTGAAAGGGAAACGTTCTGCTCTTTCCAGAAACTGGCTGGGTGGGAATCCTGCTTGTGCTTGCCTGCTGATGGATTCTGTGCTCCTGGGGCAGGAGCTACCAGCTACCAAGCAGCTGGATAATTTCTGTGCAACCAAGCCAGCCTGCCTAATGATAGGATAGCAAATGATTCGATTTAGTTACAGCTCATTCCAAAACTGGATGAGCTTTACTATTGTTCCAACAGTGTATTTTTAGGTTTTGCATGGCTAGAGCATTCTGATGTGAAAAGAGAAAGTATGAAAGGTCTTATTTTAGGTAAGAAAAATAATTGCTATTGTTTTTGCAGGCCGTAGACATTTTCATGCATCACACTGTCCCAGACCCACCAGCCCTGTATCTACCGACAGCAACATGAGTGCTGTTGTAATACAGAAGGTCCGACCTGCCAAAAAGCAAAAACACCAGCCAGGACATCTGCGCAGAGAAGTCTACACAGATGGTGAGTCCACTGAAACAGGTGGAAGCCTCAGCGAACCTTTCTAAATATGCATTCAGTTGCGTGTGCGTGAAATTTTTCCACAGAGATAACGCTGTGTTTCAGAATTCAGTGATTTGTGTTTCCTGTTGCTAAACACTGCTGAACAGTTTAATCATTTTAAATGCCAGAGTTCCTTAATACTGTGCATTGATGCTTCCACTCCAGAGCCTTGCACCTGTTTTCTGCAGTGTCCTAATCGGCTAATTACCGTCATTATTTAAGAGCCCAGATAGCTTAAATAGTACAGTCATTGAGAATAATGTGTGGTTAGGATTAAAAATCTTCATTCACGTGACTGACTATTAAAACCTTCAGATTGTGTCTTTTCCTGAAAAAAAAAAAAAAAAATTCACCATTCAAATGGTGGACTGCACACAAATCAGTGAATTGTAATCCTGACCACAGCATTGTTGCAAGCGGTTACTTTGTGAGTGAAAGCAAAATCTAATCTTCTCCTCTCATACCTTCACACACAATATCAACTCTTGCTGAAAAGGTAGTGCTTGTATTCTCTCGGGGGTGTAGGATGATAATGCAAACATTGTGATGTTGTCTAGAGAGAGCCTTTAATGAAAATGCCTCAGGTGGTGCAGCTTTTATTAAAGCACTGCCTTCCAGTTGTATAGAACAATCCATGGGCTTTGTTGGAAATTCATGTAAGATAAATTCCCCAAGACTTAACCCATCTTGTCAAGTTTGCTGAATTTGCTAACAGGAGAGAGATGTGGGGGAAGGGGAGGGAAGGGAAAAGCAAAGAAGGGCAGAGCTCCCCACCTCCTGCTTCTCTGCAACAACAATCTGATTAGGACTTTCATTACCAGCCTGAAATTTTTCAAAGAGGGGCATCATTTGCCATTATCATATGAAAGCCTAATATTATAGATCCTTATCCTGGGTTACAAGAAGGGAGTTTTGAACCACTTCTCCCTGTGATTCCTGCCACTTGATGAAAAAATTTAATACAAAGCTCAAAGCACAATGAGCAGAAGTAATTTAGCAATGAGTGGTTGTCCGTGCTATTATCTGTACTTTATTCTGAGTATTTTCTCTCAGTAGCATCTATCTGATATTGGGCTGCGTTAAATGCTGGCATGGCACAGTGCACCTGGGCCTCTTGGCTTGTGCCCAGGCCCCTTCTGTCAGCAAAACTGAGCTGTTGGAATATTATCTGATTTCAGGAGGTTATTACAGTGGTTTTGTGCATGTTTGCTTCTGTGAAAGGACAACACAAGGTATAAATCCCATAACTGTACCAGAAATGTTAGGTTTATAAGACTCTTGTAATGGCGTTTCACAGGATTTTATTGACAATTTATCAGCTTTTATTCTCTTGAAGAGAATGCTCTTAACTGAATAATTGGCAGAGCATCAGGCCTCAATACAAGCACAATAGCTAGGACATCAGAAATAAATAAATAAAGGTATTTTATGTGGCCATTTGCTTCTAACACAGGGATAAATAAGAGATGGGCCTAAATTTGATGACAGGTTTTTGTGAAAGTGGTTATACAGAGCTAAATCATAGAACCTTTGTCTTTAGATATTGCAATATAGATTTGACAGTCATGATCAATATTTGTTTTGTGTTATGTAGCACCTGCTTACTTCAGCATATTTTCTAATTAGGTAAGAATTTCCACTAACCTCTTTATAGTACAATACAGTGTGGTCATTCAGGGAATAGCAAATGATGCCTTTAATACCTGCAGATCTAATAAAATCCAGTTCAAAGGTCGAAGGACTTGGTTTTGATATTTTTTTTAATTATTATTTTTTCCCCTCAGCCTATTTGCATAAGCACATTTGGAACCTTACTGTAGATTCTAACCATTCACTTTAACAGCCACATCTAGCATATTGTGACCCTTTAGAATGAGCTATAAAATAACATATGTTAATTGTTT
The DNA here is from genome assembly GCA_013400955.1 of Drymodes brunneopygia. Taxonomy (NCBI): domain Eukaryota; kingdom Metazoa; phylum Chordata; class Aves; order Passeriformes; family Petroicidae; genus Drymodes; species Drymodes brunneopygia. The sequence continues at coordinate 1,258,925 of VZTZ01045544.1, read as the reverse complement.
TCCTTAGGTGGAGAAAAGTGATATGGATGCATGAATGAAACATTTAAGCTCAGTTGACCTTTCTGAGATATACTGAGATTTTCATACTGGCTTGATGACTCACTATTATTTATCTTTTTTTGTAAAGGAGTGCCTGACACAGAGTTGCTTTTTTTCCCTGATAATGAGTGAACATACATTTGTTTGTAGTAGGGGGGAGAAAAAAGGCAGAGGCATTCAATAAATACTAAAAAGAGAAAAATACATTCCTTCATTACTTTCTCAGCCTTTAAAATGGAATTCTAAAGATTTGTGTGTAAAGAATTTTCTACTGTTTCCAAATTACCTGAATTAGAACCTGCTAATACTTCTGTGAAATACAAGTGTAATGAAGAATTTAAATGATTAGTTGACACGAAGGATATCTAAATAAATTAAAGATTTTCATCAATAGTTGGCAAGGCCAGGAGTATTACCAACAGCAATGCATGTAGGTCTTAAAAAATTCTCTATTTAATTTTCTTTATACAGACAGCTTTGTGAAAGAGATTGGTCTTTCTGAAGGTGTGTTTGTTACTAGTGTAGCAATAAAAGGCCTACTACTGCCTATTCTTAAATAGAGTGCTCTCTGATCTACTCTGCATTGTCCAAGTAGTAACAATTTTGTATTTTCTGTGAGCATTAGCTCAAGTCAGTTGCTACTTTTCGTGGGATGGGATTTCAGCTCGCTTGTTTTGTTCCTTGACAGTCATCCATGCAGTGAAATGTACTTCATATTTGTTGCTAAAAAATCTTTGCTCAGTAGGTGGTAAGGATTAAAATGTATGAATTTTTAATTGCTCTTTATCTAGCCTTTTAAGAGAGTTTAGTGAGAATGCATTACAAGAACCAACTAGCAGATGTACCCTCCTTCTCAACCTTGTCTGACCTACTTACATATTTAATTTAGAAAACAAAACTTTAAAAGAAGATGTTTGTCTTTTCTAAAAATATATATGGGAGATTCTCTTCTGAACTGTCTTAAATTGATTTATCAGTTGCTACAAACCCTCAGAATAGTAAGCATTTAGATTAAAAGGATAAAAGTACTTTGTCATTGTTCCAATTCAGTAGGTCTTTTAATAGAAATTATGCCATTCACAGTTCACATGAGATTTTAAATCCTTGATTCTTCTTTCCTGACCAAAATACTAAACAGTTTTGCAACTAACTGGCTGAGACTGTAACGGAGTTATTTAGCTGTGTTACCAATGACATGATGTCAGGGCAGCTGAATTTCTCACAAAAGGCAATTGAACATCTGCCAAATATTCCTTGAATTTTCACTTGGAAATGTTAAGCCTTTATGCATGCCAACACCATTTGTACTTTTGTCTCCCTCTGCCTGTGCAGTATAAAAAAAAAAACCTACTCTGTATGAAACAAATTTTAACAAGGTAGAAAATAAGTAGGTGTGCATTTCTTACCTCTGCTAAAAATCAGCTTGTTATTGAATTATAATAATTCTCAGATGCTTGCCCTCTTCTCAGTCCTTACTTCTGAGTCCATTATGAGATATTTTGTAAATACCGATTTTGTTACTTGAGGGAGTTTTTGTGGAGTGAAAATTGTTTTGATAATTAGGTAAATGTACATAAAAGCAAAAAAAAAAAGAAAAAGCAACAGCCCAAAGCTTTTACACATCACTTTGGGTTTTGTTCTATTGATTTGTTCATCCAATTACTATGTACAGTGTGAGCCATGTTTCTTGAGAGACAAAGCATGAAAGCAACTTCAGTGCATGAATAATAGCTCAGATTATGATGTGTCTGGGAATCTTAAATGCTGTCTAATTTTTTTTTAAGTCAGGAACAATCTGAGTTTTGCATACTGGCATGAACGTGCAATAGACTAAAAATTCACTTTGTATCTTAGAGAATGAGAGAATGGCCTAGGTTGGAAGGAATCTCAGAGGTTATCTGGTTCTAGCCCCCTGCCATGTCCAGGGGCACCTTACACTAGACCAGGTTGCCCAGAGCCCCATCCAGCATTGCCTTGAACATTTCCAGGGATCTTCTTGAGTATTGTATCAAATCTGTAACTCTGCTGTTTTCTTCAGGCTATGACTGAAAAATCTGCAGTGTGATAGAGTTCAAAAGAGAGAATTGCCTAATGAAGCCTAATTCCCTCATTGGTCACTACTTACAACTCATCTTTTTGTGCTTATTTGTGGTTTCTCCACTTTAGTGTTAAACCAGCTTAGCAGATTGTGCTTCCTCAATACTGTTTTGCTTATGCTGTGGTTCCTGTGAGTGTTCTCATTTAGAAAATTATCATCTCTCCTTTCAAAAGAAGGAAGCTTTCTCCTGTAGGCTGAGCTGTAAAATGGCATCCATTAAGTGTTTGACTTACATGGGAAGCAGGATAACAGTAATACATAGACATGAATGAAACATGTGAGCACAGCTGACCTTTAACAAATACTTCTGAATTCTTTCTATTGGTCTGGTGTTGCTTTGTGATTTATTTTCTATTCTTCACAATGGAATCTTCTATTTTGCTTTTAATAAGAAGTGTGCCAGTTTGTACTCGAGGAGTCAGATTGAATCTGGATTTTCTCTGTGATCTGAGCTGTTAAAATAAATACCACATGGGTGTAATAGTGTTGACCTCTGAAAGGGATTTTTTTTTTCCCTCTGTAAAGGATTCCTCTCAGTCAGAAGTACTGTGTTATAATGAAGATTTTTATAGTTTCCCTGCAGGTTGCAAAAATGTTCTTAAAAGCAAGTATCACTTTTCTTTAGTTATTACTGTACCATAGAGCTGCTGCCGGTTTATGAAACTTTTTATATCAATGCACCTTCCCTTTCCATAGTCAAAATTCAACACCACTTTGTTCATTGTCCATTATAACCAGACAGGATTCTTGAACAAAGCAGTTTGTCCCAAGCTGTATTGTGTAAGGCTACAGGAGTGTTCCTTCCCTTCAGTATTCATTCACCCAGTGCACTGCCATGCCACATCTGCTGGGCACTGGCTGCAAGGGTGGCTGAAAAGGCTGGTGTTGGATATCTACACTCCCTTTACACCAGCAGGCTCAGGAGACGGGCTATTCAGTGCATTATTATAGAGAAAGTTAGTGGAGCATGTGAGACACAAGATACTGTCCTGGTTTCAGCTGGGGTAGAGTTAATTTCTTCTCAGCAGCTGTTATAGGGCTTTGTTTTGGATTCACAATGAGAGTGGTGTTGAGGATTTTTTTTGCTAAGTCTTGTTTATCCTAAGTCAAAGATTTTTTTTTTTCCTTGTCTCATGCTCTGCCAGTGAGGAGGTGCACAGAAGAAGCTGGGAGGGAGCATAGCTGGGACAGGTGACCCAAACTGACCCAAGGGATATGGCACACCATAGAACATCCTGTCCAGTATATAAACTGGGGATTTACCCAGAAGGGCCAGAAGTTTATATACTGTCCAGTATATAAACTGGGTTCAGGAAGGGCCAGTCTGGTGTTGGTCAGTGGATGGTGACCAACTGGGTGACCAGTGGGTGCTGAGCAATTGCATTGTGCATCACTTATTTTTCTGCTTATCATTATTATTGTTGTTTACTATTATGGTATTATTTTACTTGTATTTTCAATTATTAAACTGTTCTTAGCTCAACATAGAAGTTTTACTTTGATTCTCCTCCCCATTCTGCTGGGGTGAGAGAAGAGAAGTGGGAGGTTGAGCAAGTGGCTGAGAGGAGTTTCATCTCCAGCTGGGCTTAAAACCATGGCAGTCCTTTTTGGTGCTCAACATGCAGCCCAAAGGCTTGAAATAAGGACAAATCTGACCCAGTGTGTGTTAAAAGAAAAGCATCTGTGGTTCCAGAAGCCGACACTTCTGAGTTTGAGCATCTTCATCCACTTCTGAATCAGCGTGTCCTCTTCTGAGGGAAGACATATTGTGAGAAGAAAGTTTTCCTCAAGAAAGAAAGGATTTCTTGAATTTCCACAGGCTAATGCAGACTTTGCCTTATTTTTTAAACCTTGTCCTTGTCCTGTAATCGCTGCCAGTGTTCTGTGAGGGATGGGGTCCATCTCCAGCCTTGCTTTTGAAGAACAGCTCATGTGCTCAATAACCTTTAGTCTGGATTGACATGGTCTTATGCTCTGGGCTTTCAGGGAACATACTACACACAACTCTGAGGTCTCAGACAGACTTCACATGAATTTTCACGTGATTGCTGAATTGTAAGTGGTTATATACTTGTCAGAACTTTTTGCAGTAGGTATTGGCTCTTAAGATCATTTGGCTGTGGGTCTTTGTGATCCAGAAATCTAAATTTGCATCTACAGGGCTGGGCAGCCCTGAAAGTAGTTCGGTTTGCTCTTTGGTCGCAGGACCTCACGGAGCATTTATAGAAGATGCAGTCTGAGTGCTACTCTGATGGCTGGAATTACAGACTTTCACTGCTGAGGCTGTGTACTGAACAGAGGTTACCTCTCTAAACCACATTTAAACAGTTACAGATAACAAAGGAATGTAACATAACTGATTCTGTGCTTTCTTGCCAAGTAAGTTATAAAGCTTGGTGACCACTTCCCTGTGAGCCTCTTCCAGTGCCCAGCCACTCCCCTGGGCGAAGAACCTTTTCCTGGTATCTAATCTAAACCTCCCATTCATTTTGATTCAGCCACTTTGCTTATCCAGGCTTACATTATGCATACTTAGGTTTTGAAAATGACAGTCCTTTTTCTTAAAAGATACCTGCAAATAGTGAGTGTTAGGTAGACAGTAAAAATAAAGTCTCAATATTCAATTGTTTGCCTTTAGCTGCTCTCCGAAAGTGATGTTCCCCAAACTGCTAAATTTCAACAAACAAACTGCCCTGATGGGATTTTTTTGTTTACTTGTTTTATTTGTTGTGGGTTTTTTTCCACCAAGAGAGTGAAGTTACTGCAGCAGGATATCATTTCCCTCAAGTATGTCCAACCTTGCAAACCATATTTTTTGACATCTTTCTTCCTCATCATTCCAGTCCAGCAAATTGATAAAATTTCCAGTCTTGTTTAAGACAGGTCAAGGATAATTCCAAGATACGTCACCAAGTGAAAGTGGTGGATGGTTCCCAGTACTCTTGCACAGAGCATTGAATTTGGCACTGCTTCACCTTTCCACAGGGCTGGATCAAGTCACTCATGCTTTGTGTCACTGGAAAACCTTTCCAAAATGTCTGGCATCTGCCATATTTGAACTTATATGTATGTATTAGATACCTGTTTTTTCTTACTCAGGAGTAGTACCTTTATTTTTGGCCCAATTTAGGTAAATTTCAGTTGGAACATTCTCTTGAATAGACTGAGAATTAGCTGTATATATAGTGATGGTGTTTGAAAAACACAGCTGCTCCCTGGTTTTTGTGGAAATTTTATATTCCTCAGAGTATTGTTGTATCCTTATGAACATTTTACATATTCTAATTTTATGTCTTAATGCAAGAATAGAAAAATATAACAAAGTAAATTATATGTGTGTTTTATAAATAGTATTTTAAAATACACAGAATTTTAGAACCCCTTAAGCTGTGCTAATTTAACGAGGCAAATCAGAAGTCTTTGTGTATCTTTTCTTCTTTTTTTTTTTTTTTTATTCTGAGAGCTTGTTACTCCCTTGGCTGACTCTGCTTTTTCTTTTTTTTTTTTAATATGTCATGACATATCCACAGAGATCAAGGAGATATGTGTGTTAGTTTAACTTATTATTTTAAAAGAAGAATGCAATAATACGTATGGTTTATCCTTGCATATGTCAGCAATGCATCTGATACACATTCTTTTATCCCAGCCTGTTTGCTTTAATGCTCACTGCACTGAAGACCTTGAACAGTTGCAGCACAAGCTGCTATGTTCTTGAATGGACTTAGCAAAAAATTGTAAATATCAGGAAGGATATGTTATTATCCCAAAGTCTTTGTTGATATCTATAACTGATATGTTAATATCCAAGTGCCTAAAGTTTATTGCAGTTTTTGGTAATGATTTTTAAGAAAATACTGTGATTTGAAAAGATGGTGAGAGGTTGTCCTTTGTGTTTTTGAAGCTCAAGTTTTTGAAAAATACCCATCAGCAGTTTGAACAGTAACATCATACTTTTCGGGGTAGAGAGAGGAGGGCAGAGGGAGGGCTGAAAGTAAACAAGAGCATCTGTTTCTTCAATTGAAGTCACATATTATTCCTTCATTTCAGTGGTGTGTGATGTCACGGTAATTTCTCTTCTCTTCTCTTCCAACTCTGCAGACCTGCCCCCTCCTCCCGTGCCGCCCCCAGCCATAAAGTCCCCGACGGCGCAGTCCAAGGCGCAGCTGGAGGTGCGGCCGGTGATGCTGCCCAAACTGGCCTCCATGGACGCCAGGACGGACAGATCCACGGACAGGAAGGGAGCGAGTTACAAGGGCAGGGAGGGAGCAGAGGGCAGGCAGCACCCAGACACACGGACGGGCTCGGGGGAGCGCAGAGAGCCCCCGGAGCAGCAGAGCGACAGCAAACCGCGAGCGAGCAAAGCACCAAAACGAGACGGCGCACCAGCAAAAGCCCATCTTCTTCAAGGTCATTCTGCCTGCTCGGGGCTGGCTGCAGTGCTGGGTGTTGCTCGCTGGGAGCTTGGCAGGCTGCTGAAGTGAAGTTAGAGCTGCTGGACTGCCACCATTTGTCATAACTGCAGCGTTAATATGGGTCACACTGCAGGTTCTTGTTAGGGTAAAACAAGCTTATTGCAAGCTTACGAAACATTCTTTCTCTAGCTTGCTGCCCTCAGACCCATCGTGTATTAAACCTAATGCTGAGAAACCAGAAAGAAATATTCCTTAAGAGTTGTAAAGATCAGTATCCTTATTGCTACCATACACTTGTAGTCTAGCTATACTTAATCTATCTAATTATAAGCTGGTTTATAAGGGAACTGAGTGAAATCAGACAGTAGATCTGTAAGTCAGAAACTTAACTTTTCTACCAAAGGATCAGCACTTGGCCCATTTTTGCCAATTTGCAGCGGTCAAAAAAGGACCAGAATGATACCTGGTCTTGTTCCAAAAGGGCCAGAATGATACCTCCTGTTTCAAAAGTAAGAAAGCCCTGGTAGTTGTGCATTAATTATAAATACTAACTGACATGGCATTATAGGAGCCAGACCTGATCAAAGTAATCTCTCATAAAAGGAAAGTGATAAGTTTGTTAATTAATGGAACATGCCAAGAATTCACTAAGGGCACATATTGATACAAATGCCTGGTCTCTTCTACCTACCAGCATTTAGGGATTACATCATGGGTGTTTGGGTGGTAAATTGGTTAAGTGGGCACATCAATAAGAATGCTACCATAGAGGATGGTGGTGAAATTTTAAAGCATGGCCACTGATTATGTCTCAAATTCAGCCTGAGAAATGCGGGGTCCAGTCTTTAGATTGAACGAGTTCTTTGTATCCTTGTATCATATGTGTATTCTCATTTCCTCCTACTCTGTCATATCGAATATATACTACCAGGGTTTTATTTCTTTCTCCTGTAGAACATAGGCCAGGGATCCTAAATTGAAATTAAATGGACACTAATCATGAATTAGTTTTTCTGTGGTGAATGTTACCATGTAAAGACTATAAATTTCCTTGAGAAAGCTTCTGCAATGCTTCTATGGAAGCAGCATATTTCATGTTCTTGTCAGACATCACTTTATACCTCCTGAGAATCATAAAAAGTAAATCAACTGCATGCAGAAATTTTAGGTTCACAGTATCTCTGGGCTTGTAAACATAATGTATGCATTTAATTTTACAGAGGACATCCTGCCATATTCTAGACCAACGTTTCCAACATCAAATAACCCCAGAGATCCCAGCTCCTCCAGCTCCATGTCATCAAGAGGGTCAGGAGGCAGACAGAGGGCAGATCAAGCAAATCTAGCTCGAAGGAATGTTGCAGAAATGCAAGTACTGGGAGCCTATGAACAAGGAGAAGAGGAAGAAGAAGAAGAGATGGAGGTAAATGCAGTTGTAATACTGAAGATTACTACAATAAGGCTGGCTTTGTTTGTAGACAGATGCCAGGAAAAAACACTTCTGAACCAGAAATAATTCTGTTTAGGAAAATTAGTACATTTATCTGTCCATTAATTTTATGCCAAATCCAAGTAAATAAACTTTAAGAATGTGTCAAAACATAAAAAACAATTAATATATAGTGCAATATAATTGTCACCACACTAAACTTACAGAAGTTGCAGAAATACAGCATTTTGAAGAGCACTTTATGTTACCCAGATTTTTTCAAAACTTAAAATAAAGAACTAGAGCATCTAAGAACACCATGACATTGCCTTTCACATCTTTTGACATCTTATCATTCTAGATTTCATTAGATATTAAGATATGAACTTTTTTCTTTATTTTTTCTGCCTAATGATATTGATTCAATTTAAATACTGATTGTAGAAAGGGTGGCCAACATACGGTCACACTGCTGTGCATAATTAAAAGTAGTAATTATCATTTAAAGGCAGCAAATATCTAAGAAGTATGTAAATCAAATTTTAAATAATGAGGTTAAACATGTAATAATTTCTATCCTCTTTTTTTAATACAGGAAACAGAAAGCTGAAGACAACGACATGTACTGTAACAGGCTTTTAAAATCTAATCAGAAAAAAAAATAAATCACTTAAGATGCCTCAAGTCTGATGATGTTTGACGCCAGAAATAATGTTCAGTGCAATCAGAGTGTACAATTTTTCCTTTTTTCCTCATGCCATCAGAAAGCTAGTTTTTATTTTACTCTTTCTTTGTAAACCCTCCTCACTAGGAACGGCCCTTGCCCATCCCGTAGCGCTGAGCGCGTCACCTTCGCTGCCCCAGGAGGCAGGGGAGCTGCTCTTCCAGGTGCTCGGGCCAGCTGCTGCTCCAGGATTAGAACAGAAGGGAATTCCAGGGCCTGGCATTCCAAGGTTTCTCCCCAGCCAGGCGGTGCTCAGGGCACTGCCAGTTCACCAGTGAGCCAGTCGGGAACACTGCAAGGGACACGGCAGCGATGGAAAGGTCCCCAAAGGGAACGCGGTGCAGAACGTCCTTTGGGTCTCGGGGTTTCACTGTGGTCTGCACTCACTGCAAATGGTATCTTGCAGTTTCAGCACAGACTGTGTCTTGTTTTCTGCCCGTCTCTTGCTAACCTTTTGCAGATGATACAGTTTGACAAATGAAAGTAAAATTAATTTGGGACAAGGTGGCTCTTATTGTAAATATGTACTCATTTTAAACCCCTGTGGTACTTTGATTTGTCTTTCCATTTTCATCATTAAATACATTCTTATTAAAAATGTCCTTTGGGATAGGCAGGAGGTAAGCCAGTGTGATTGCTATTTGCCTAATCATAGCATGAGCAAGTTTATCTGAAACTTTTTTCTAATTTTCAGCTTCAACAATGCTTGTGAAAAGAAAATCAATGGACATTTTTAATAATGATTGGCTAATATCATCAACTGTTACTGGCCCAAATCTCAGACCTCTACTTGTGTCAATTCACCTTAAAGAAGAAGTGCCACTTAAAGAAGTTTTGTTTGATCTTGGCAATGAATTTTTTTGTAATGCACTGCTTATCTTTTTTTTTTTTTGGTTTTAAAAGCACAATCACTAAACTTTGTTTGTAAACCATTGTAACTATTAACCTTTTTTTTGTCTTATTGAAAATGTTAAGCATTTGTTTGGGATATTTTTCATCTTTTTGTTAATGCTCTATGTTTGTATTTGGAATATTTGAATGATGACAGATGGTAAAGTAACAAACATAAATGTGGGCCATAATCAAAACACTTCTCACTTTTCCTGGACTTACAGAAAATTACCAATTTTTCTGTGGCCTCTCTCAACATTGGATTATCATTAAAGCTGAAATAGAGGCATTAGTTGCATTGAATTTGCCAAATGATGTCCTCTGTCTGTAGATTTTCTGATCTTTTTTGTAATTATAAAATTCCTTTGTCATTGGTGCTAATGGAAAAATGTGTGTTTGTTTATTGACAGCTATCTGGACTAGCCCCAATGGAAAAAAAAAAAAAAAAAGAAAAAAAAAGTGTTTTGGTGTTTACCGAGGACTGAAATTTTTCATTTAGCTAATTTTTAAAGAAAGGTTCCATAGAAAGGGTGTGCAGTACTAAAGGAAAAATCCATGTGATTAATGTTTTCATTATGTTCATGTAAGAAACCTCATATTTTAGCCATAATTTTGCATACTGAGGATCCAATAATCAGAAAAGTAATTTTTGTCACATTATTTATTAAAAATGTTCTCAAATACATTATCTTTCCTGCGTAGTTTCTTGTGTTCCCTGAAGCAATTTTAGGGGCAACTCTAATCTTGTTTCTATTGGCAAGAGCCGGATCTGTTCCACTGAAATCCTGCAGCTACAGTAGCATGAGCAAAGTGGGAGAGCTGGATGCTGCCTAGGATTTTACATAATTACAATTGATTGCCTTAAAGATCTGATTTGTGGGCGCTTCATGGACTGTGATAATGAAAGCTTCTCTCAGCCTGCCAATTTCCAGCGAGGGCTGATGAAGAAAATCTGTACCAACAAAAGCATTCACCTCAGGGGTGAGACAGGTTGCCTACAAAGGAAGTAAGATCCAAGTAAGTGAAGAGAATGAATGTTATGAGTGGTGTGTTTGTTGGGACCTGCACAAATGCAGGTTTCCTGACCTGCCTGCTGTCCTGGGCTGTAGCCACCCTGTGGTTAGCAGAGCCCTGGTGTGGATCCCAGGCAAGTAGGTGATGGCCCCTTTCCCACTCTTTTCATAAGCCTGTAACCATATTGATCACTCTTTCCTTATCCCCTGCCCTTCATCACAGTTAAAAATTGCTGATTTTGACTGGCACACTTTTCCTCTGTCTTGCCACAGAATGCTGCTAGAGCCTTAACAGGTTTTTTTCATAACTGCAGCTTTGAAGCACATATGAAGATTATAAGCAGAATTAAGTTAAATTAAGTTAACTGTGCTGAGCTTTTTGGGACGTTTAAAAGTTTCTGTGTTGAGTTTTTTGGGACGTCTTCACTCCTGGTGCCTCAGACCAGCATGTGTTAGAGGCAGCATTATCCAGGCAGGAGCCCACAGACAGCTCAGGCTGTGCCACAGGAGATCCCCATCTGGCCTGCACCTTTTCTTTGAAGGAGGCAGGAGACGCTGGTTTCATGGGCACAGCTGAAAGGCTTTCCTGGCATCAGAAACAGCCTTTTGGCTTGGGGTGAAGCCATTCCCACAGCAGAGTGTGAGGAGCAAGGTGGAGCTCAAAGAAGTGTCCCTGAGCACGTCAGCCCTTGGCACAAAACCTTAACCCACTGCCAGAGGTGTCATGTAGCATCTCAAAACTGGGATCTGGTTGCAGCTGTGGTGTGCAGACCTGTGTAAGGTGTATCTGTCCAGAAAAACTGGTGCTGCATGCCCAAAATAACAGGCACTCACTTCATTCTCTGCGGGCACAGTGACAAGCTGGAAACCACACGCTGGATCCCAGCGAGATCTGTGTCCATCTGTGTAGCTTCACTGGAAATCAGGCTCCTGCTGAAGTTCTGACCGCAACCAGCAGCCACTGGGAAATGTTGCCCTATGAGGATTTTTATGAAGTTGTTATAAATTTGTTGGTGGTTGATGGTGTTCCCTGAGAGGTTTTTTTGGATTGTTTTGTGATTGCCTTCACTTGTGGGAGTGTCTTGAATGGTGTGTCACAGAGTTGTCCAGGGTTCTTGCACCCACACTGGGTTCTCAGTGCACTCTGGTCTTACCAAAACCAATGTCACTGAGAGCAAATATATATAATCTTGATCTTGAAATCATTACTCCTGTTAGTTGATACTGAGACACACCTAGTTTATTCTTTGCCATTGAGGTACAGTAAAATGAGGTCATTTACACATAGCTACATTTCCTAAAGAATTATGAAGTGATTGAAAAGCCAACAGAATCAGAGATTTTTAGTATATTGTGTACCTGAAAAGCAAGGATTCTACCAGAAAATCCATAGCTTTTGTGTGCTGAGGTAATATAATGGATGCAGACTTTTTATTTTTTCTTGTAGTGTTTCCTGTGAAATCCTGTATGAGTTCCTGTTAAACTTGACTTTACTTGAAGTAAAATAATACTTGCTATTCTACTATGAAAGAGGTTTAAAATAATATTTATAAAATTCTATAAAATGCCTTGCATACATTTTAGCTTTTTTTATCCAATGAGTTTATTTTCCAGTGAGTAATTATTCTGATGTGTAAATGACAAGTGCTTTTATTTTAGGATAATGCAAATATCCCCAAGATCTATATTTGCAAAAATTGTACAGGAATGGGTTATCTGCAACTGATCATGAAACCTAAGCAATGTAATTTGCTTCAACTCTTGTAAAATACAAAGTATCTACCACCTCACTTGTATTCCAGAATCAGCTATTTGTTTAAATAACAACCTGGTTAATTTGTAGCTTTAATTAGCATATAAATTTTACACTGTGTTTTGCTTTTAACATTCTCTACTTTATTTTTCTTTAATCTATTATCCTCCTTCAGTAAACTTAAGGAAGGAAGAACTTCCATGGGAAAACTGTAGGATCTGCCCAACATAGCATCTGTTCTGCAATATGCTTTTTTGAAAGCTAACATCCCACCTCTGTTGTCATAGCTCCTAAAAGATTTTCTGTCAGCAACAGAACCATCTATTAAAAATTAAAAACACTGTATCCCCAAGTGAAGTTTACAAATTAATTGAAGGATCTGCTTACAGGTGGGGAAAATTATTTTTTACCTTGTTTTTGCTTATGTTACAGATGAAGATTCTTTGTAAATGAGAGTCCTACTGTTTATATATATTATAATATGTTTAGAGTGCACACAGGGAGATTCTGGTGTTTGCAAATGCAGATTTTCCTGTGTATGGAGTTTTTTATTTGCTGAGATTAACATTGGGAAAACACTCTGATTAAAGGCGGACTTGTTTATGGGTGGCTGAGATTTGCCCACACATGAGTAACTCCCAGTGTTGCCATGGACATCATCCTCACTGGACATGTCCTTCAACAGCTTCATTTTGTATTGGGCTGACTGAAAATTTGAGAATTTAGGTCACGCAATGAATCTTTAAAATTGGCAACAACTTTGATCTCAGTGTGAATTGTTTACCCAGATCTGATTTTCTTCAGGGGTTTTTATCCTTGTCTTATGATGGTTTTCCTGTTGCTTATAAATGTGTTCTTCATAAAAGCCAGTGCTCCGTCTGACCATGAAACAATTGAAGATTAAGATTATTATTTTTTAAACTGCTCCTTTCTTTTTAGCAAGCCACTGAATTTTGGATCGCAGAAACATTCAGACATTGAGATGACACCATGGAAATGAGGATCCTTTTACATTTGCTGCCCATATTGAGGACGTGACAAAATTCTATCCCATTCAGAAAAGGAATTGATGAAACTGGAATCCAGTCTCTATGAAAGCTACAAAGCAGGAAGGCAGGCTGGAGAAGGTGAATCAAGGGATATAAAGAGAAGAAAAAATTGAGGCACCAAGGAATCCAAGTCTCATTGATGCTAATGGCAGAAAGAGTGTTGACTTGAACTGCTCTGGAAATTAATTACCTTCGTAGGGAATGGCAGAGAACAGCCATCACAATGCAATGAACACTGGAAGAAGAGTGAAATCCTTGCTGCATGCTTTTTTGGGGGGAGTTCACCCCTACACCAAATGGCCTCATTTTAAGCTACCAGAAGAGAAAAGTGAGGTTTTAATTCACCATGTTTTTTTACCTTGTGGCATGTGATGATGAGGTTGGGACCTACTCAGTTCTAGTCTCTGTATCTGCCATAAAGTGGAGCCAATTGCTTTTCAGATTTTTCTTGGAGCATGACAATCAAAGCCATGAGGATAAAAATGGTGTTTATTGATTTATTTTTTTTTCAAGGCTAAGATATTTTTAGCAAAAGCAGCATCAGGAAATGTAGAATAAAACTATTTAGTATCGACTTCTATTCTGTGGCTTCCCACCAGTTTTAAAGCACAGCTGTGGTTCAAAGTCAGCAGCAAGGGATAATAGTAAAGGAGCCCTTATGGGCTTTGATCCATAGAAGGACAAAAGCAAAACACATAAAAAAATTAAAAGAAAAACTCTCCACCCCTTCTTTCAGCAAATGGTAACTAATAGGATATTTCTAATCCCTATCTTCTAATTTCTGTTTGGATAGCATGAAAATAATGGCCAAGAACCTTTATTTCTGCTATGTTAATTGTCACAATATCAAAGATTCCATTATATTCCTGAAAATGATGTTTGTTCAAGAAATTGCATTCTACTGAGCTGAGTACAGAGCAATGGAGTTCCTCATACCCAGTAAAAGCCTGGAAAAAGTAAAGCTGACCACAATGTCAGCAGCATGCCAAGTCTTTGTCCCGCTGATCACTCACCTTGCTAATACTAATTAAAATAGAAACAAATTGTCAGTTCCCATAGCCTTTGTTAATCATACAAGAAAGGTGGCAGCATTTGATGGCTTAGGCAGCTTAAAATTTACAAACCATCATAATCCCAAAGTCTGTATTTCTTGGATACTAATAGCTGAAATAGTGTAACAATGCAAGGTGCCAAGGACTCCAGTCTTACAGGAAACAAAATCCATTTAGGGACATGGAAACAATGCATGAGTGCCAAATAGCTACATAGATAGATTTATCTGTCTGTTCCTGGAGCTAATTTCATTCTTAAGTGATTCCTTTAGGAGGGACATGTATATTTTTATGCTTCTGCTACTGTAGGTTGAATTCTTTGGCAGGACTTTCCAAGAATCATTATCAGCCTTATGTGCAGAAGGTGTAAAGAAAAAGAATGTACATTTGTTCATCAACCTGAATTTTTCTGCCCTTTTATGCTTGCATTTTGACATTCTTTACTCACGCTTTACCTTTTTTCCTACAAAACCCAAGTCATAGGGTGTGACTGTCTGGTTTGCAAAAACCTTTTGTTAGTTGACCAACAAAACTCTGTGATTTTGGTGAATATTTTGCAAATGCTTCTCTTCAGGGAAAATTTTTTAATCTTTCCACTAAAACTCCTAATAGCACTATGAAACCAAACCCACATCTTCACTGGGAACCTAACCCTTGAGAGTTCACTTTGGCTGGCTAAAATGAAGGCAGGCAGTAAATCCAGAGACACACTGTCCTGCCTATGTAGCACTTCCGAGAATTTACCAAAATCAAAAAGGCCAGCAGAGTGCTGGTGTTCAGTTTCTGAAGGACTGCAATGGTTTTCTTTTTTCCACATTAATAAATGGCACAAATACAAGCTTAGTCCCCTGATGCTCTGGGAAGGCAGCACCTGGTACAGCTCTTTCTTCCATCCACATGTACATTTGTAATTCTCTGGCTGTCACAGGGCTTTGCCCACTGTGCTCTGAGGAGGAGGTTAGGTGGAACAGCAACATGAAGCTCAGTTTGAGGTGACAGGGGCTGAAGAAACTTTTTTCCAGAATGTAGTCTTGGACCACGAAAAAATCGGGTTGTAAAATCCAAAAACATTTGATCCTCCTGCCGTGAGCTGATTGAGTGTGCAAGAGCTTGGAAAGGAGTTGCTCAGAAATGTTACATGTACTGGATCTAGAATTTGAATTTGAATTTGAATAAGGGAGGTGAAGAGGAGGGTTAAAACTGCACTTACATGTGTTTTGTGGTTTGTTTTAGTGGATTTTTTTTCCCTTGGAAGAAGAACTAGTGAAGACTTGTTTTGTTCCTACTTTATCATATGTCAAAGCTCAGGAGTAATATAAAAACCAAGTAACTGGTGAGATTGCCATTTTTGGCTACCACAGTAACCATCATAAAACTCTCAAATGAGACATTTCAGCCACATCCATTTTTTACAGAGCTAACAGATTTAAAAAGGCTGTGCTGACAAGATACCAACAAGCACCTCTGTGCCCTATTTTTAAAAGTAGGGAGGAAAAGAACCTTGGAGGAATATTCTCGCTGAAATAACAAATGAGCTTAACTGTATTTCCTGCAGTAGGAGGGTGCTACAGACACTTAACTTCTGCAGCAGATATGCCTCAGAACTGTCTGAATCCCTGTGGCAATTAGAATTAAGATACAGTGGGGTTAATTTAATGTCTATCAAGCACTCTGAATATGAACATTTCTGTATAAGCCATAAGTAGTAGGAGCACTTCTGTCAGTTTTGCTTTGCAATCAGTCAGGCTGTTTTCTCAATAGCTTTTGGAGAGCTTTTATTGAGTTAGTTAACCAGTCCACTGAAGTGCAATAAATCTGCAAATCTGCACTACAAAAAAAAAAAAAAAAAAAAAAAAAAAAAACCAGAAAACAAAAAATAGATTTTATGTGGATTCTCTATTTTGTTCCATGCTCACTGCTTGTAGGCTTGCTTTCTTGGATGCATGCACACTGTCACTGTGTTTTGACATCTTAGCAACAATGGGGAAATGCAGATTCCAAGTGCCCGGAAAACAAATATGTACTAATTTCAGTTGCTTTATACTTGTTGATGGCAAGAGGATGTTAGTCCAGCTAACAATGGGAAAATTTTGCTGCTGTCACTGACAAAGTTCTTAAAGGGGATGATTCATCAATTTCTTAAATAAATTTATCTCTATTTTACAATCAGTTTATAGAAAGGATAAAAAAAAAACCTGAAATGAAAAATATAAATGGAACTTTCCCCTTAAGAATATATGCTGGTTGCAATACTTCAACAAGCAGAATAAAACAGTTTTTCATGGATTTCTGATTATTGTCATCAAATCAATTTTGTGTTGATGAAAGATGGCATGTTAATTTTTTTCCCAGAAATACTGAAACTAATGTTGAAAATTGTTTCTGTTAACTGGTTAGGAATCTCATTCAAAATACCCAGAGAGGCCTTGTGTGACAGATTTGTGAAGAACATACAAGTATTCTGAATATTTCTTCAAGCACCATGATGGGCAGCAAAGTATCTTTATTCACTTTCTCTTTTCTAATCAGCTGCTTAGAAACTTCAATTTTCTACTAACTTTAAGTCATCATTCTTGCAGTTCAATAAGATATGGTATGATATTTTCCCACTGTCTTAGTCTGCAAGTGGCAGAAATTGAAATTTTAAAAAATTTTATATTACTAGATAATCTTCCTTATAGCTACAGCATGACAGATCCTGGCCTCCCAAAGCAGTAGGATGCTGCTTCCAGCCTGTCTCCATTTTCTGGCCATTTCAGGTGATTGGCTCCTCTGGACAGAGCCTCTCTCTCAAGAGTCCATATGGGAGCAGTGCTGCAGGAGCATTGCTGCCCTGATGCAAATGCTACAGTATAATTAGCATTAAAATGTAAGGCCTAATGATATTCTGAGACTATCAGTGGAGCCCCAGGAGGATCAGTTTTGGGACAGTCTTATTTAATATTTTCATTAAAGTACTTAGCTCAAAAGCAGGAGTCCAATAATGAAATGTGCTGATCACAGGAGTTGTGAGCAGTTGTTGTTGTTGTGGGGGAGCTGTGGGTCACCTTGGGGGCTGGAGTATCAAAAAAGCACGAAATTAGGCAGTTCTATGCAAACTATGCAGGCAGAACTGTTTCTATTAGGCAGAACTATGCAAAGTCATGTTCTTAGGAATTAATACAAGTGTCCATTATATGCTGGAAATTCATCAGTTGTAAACAACAGCGAGGAAGAAAAAAGCCTGACTTGTATTTGTTGATCACTGAAAATCCTAGAAGCTCCCAGTGAGATGATGGCAATAAGAGCAAAGCAAAAAAAATGCAAACCTGAGATATCCAGTAAAATATATTTCCAGTAGAAGAGGGAAATGCAGATGTCATTGTCTCAGCACTTACAAAAACATAATGGGATGCTTTTCCAAATCTTGTTTGTGGAGCTGATGTTGTGGGAAAATGATAGAAATTTACAAGTATCTGTGCTCTATAATCATAGCTGTTCCTTGTAAACAGAGGGATTGTAGTAGAGTGATTTTCTTCCATAGCATGGTGCAACTTTTCAGTAGGAGCTATCATAAAAACTCTCTGACATTTTTATGTGTGAAAAATCCAGGATAATTTCTCTTTGGTTTCAGTGTAATTGTTCTAAAATTTCAGTGAACACTAGCAATCTGTTGATAGCTGGACTCATCAGGAAATTCATGAAAGCACAAGATGCAACTTCTCCCCTGGCATCTGAAACTCTGCTTCTGAAACTGGCTGAAGTGATTATCACATTCAGAGCAAGGCATTAAGGTTAATACTTAAGTCAGGCTTTTCCATCTAAACCCTAATCTAAAGATAGAGAAAACTGAACAGTTATGTAAGTGGCTTTAGAGAAATGGCAGAGTACCAATACCTTGAGATAACCTATGTTGATCAACTCGGTTTCACTATTCAAACAACTGGATAGATAGAAAATAATGAACTTCATTCCTGTAGTAACTGATCTTTGGGGATGGATCTAGAGTGGAATATTTCACCCTAAATTGAATGTAAACTAGAGGTATTTTAATCTGTTTGCAAACATGACAGCTGGGACCACCTGAATGTCTGAGATAGCTCAGAGAAAAAAATGTAAGTTAAAATGAGAATATAAGAATGGAGAAAATTAGCGTTCAAAAAGTAGAGCTGAAAAAATCCCACTCAGTGGCATGGTGCAGACCAAAAAGAAGACAACTCTGAGATTATGGAGTCCCTCAGGAATCTGGGGGAATAAATAACACATAAGCAGCTGCCATACACCAGCTAGAGAGCAGAAAATAAGTTCCCTCACTGTTAGTTTAATGTAGTTAATCGAGGCACCTGGGCTCCACCAGGTGTACTCTGGTGGGGTTTTTTGCATGTGTTATGTATTGCTTTGATTCCTTTCTAGGAGACTGCTGAAGTGATTCAATGTCTGAGAGCACATCTTTCTCACCCAAGATGTTAAGTGTGAAAAGAAACACAATTTTCAAATATGCTTAAATTATTTAGAAGCCTAGGATTTAGCCCCTGAGCACATTTTAGTACATTCAAATATGTTAGGCCCCTTCACACAATGGTTGTGCAATTTTTATAATCTCAATGTAATTAACCTCCTCCCCAAGTATTTCAGTGTAGCAATGTCACTACCTGCATAGCTGAATGTCACGTAAAATGGGGAAGAAGATTTTAAATAGTTTATAATAGTTTTATTTATATTGGAGTATCATACAGCATCATGATACTTAAATGCCTCTGCAATTGTAATCACATTAATTTATAAAGCACTTTAAAAACCAGTCTGAACTAAATGCCCATTGTGTGACAAAAAGATATAAAAGTGTATTTTGCATTTAAGTGTTTTGAAAATTGTATTCACTACCAAAACTTCTATATGTATTTTCTTGACTGTCATGATCTCTCACCTGCCAGTGATGTCATGCACCAGAACACGAAAGCTGTAGCAGGATTTTTCAGACAGAGTCTACCTATGAACACATCCAGGCATTCCCCTGGCAGACACTGCTTCTCTTTCTCTACCTCCTGAAATTGGCTTTCATATCCAGCTTGTAGCATTGAAAGGGAATTACACCCCAAGGGCTCTGGAGCAGATCTTTGGAAAAAGTACTTCTCCTGGCAAGTCTTGGAGTAATTGCCTCTCAGCAGCCTGAGCACAGTGTCTGGTTTGGCAGTCTGACCTTAAACTCTAACCTCCAGTTTTTTATTATCGTTATTGTCATATCTGCTCCTCTGTCATTAAGAGACTTTCCAGTTTCACTTTATTCATCTGGGAGCTTTAAACCCTCTGGCCCATAATTTCCTTTTCTTTTTTTGGCATTTCTTTTTCTCAGTCCTTTCATGAAACTTGTCTGCTGAGTGACATGCCCTCTGTAAAACATAAACCATAATTACTGTAGGATTGCTCATACTTGGCATAAATACTGTACTTGCAAGTATGTGGCTTATAGCAACACATGTCACATTTAATTAAATAGCAGAGCTACATCTTATGTTGTCCTTCAGGAGAAGGAAAAAAGCAAGGGAGAAGGCAAACTTGTCTAAAAGAGTTTTTTCATTTCAGCTGCTGTGTTGAGGCAACAACCTCACATAAACCGGGCATATGCATGAATGGATGACATGTACCTTTCTCTTTTAATTGCCAGGATTAAATCCATGCTTTACAGGTAGGACAGTCATACCTGCCTCTTTTTTTTCTTGTTGTGATCTATACCCCGTGGGTCAGAGTCTTCTGACATGACCACAGCAGCCTGCACCTGAACTGGGACCAGGTTTGGCTGCTTGTTTGGGAGAGAAAATGTCCCCTTCCTGGTGTGACCCATTTCATCCCAAGATCATGCTCTGGCTCTGTGTTTTGCTCTTGAGTGATGGTCTATGCCAGAGGCCCAGGAGGACCAGCTCAGATTTTAGTATCTGTAGTCCTAATGACTAAATTAAGATGTGATTCATTCCATTCCTCTCATCTTTACTTTAAAAAAAGTTTCAATTTAAAGATACAAACTGCCTTTTTACCACTGCAGTTCAAAACACTCACGTTTGAGCATCTCAAATACTTCCTTCAAAAGAACTTTGATTTTACTTTATTTTTTGATCTGCTTATTTTGCCTTCCTTCTTCTTAGGATAATAAGAATTGCTATTCTAAAAAAAATGCAACAGAAGCATCAGTTTACTGAAAGGTGAAAGTTTTATGGAGCTGTGCTTCTTCTAAGGCAGTTTTTTGTTGGAAAATGCTGCAATGAGTTATTTTGAATTTCTCATTTGTATCAATTCTGGTTTGTCACTACATGTTAACATAGCAAAAATGAAACATTATTGGTTTGAAAGATTGCAGCATACTCTGGGTTATTTGAGCGTTTTTTTAAAATCCTATCAGTGGAAACTTTGTGAGCTAAGCCTTGGTTCCTACAGGGAGCTAAAAAAAAAAACTCAGAATGAATTCTGTTTCCTGTCTAGCTGTGGACTTCTTGAGACACTGAAGCTTAAAAGTGCTGTCTTAGGAAAGTCTACAATTTCAGCCAAACCCTTCTGGCTTTATACAAATGCAAATGCAATTGAAATCTTGATCTTGGTTGGCGGCCTGTAAGTAGAGTTTTCATTCAGAATCTAGGTCTGCATAGCTCCCAGACTCTAATGATGGGAAGGCTGCTGGGATCCATATCTCTGTCTTTTAGGCTACCCTTCAAACTGAACTGAGTCATATTCTGTAGTAAGGCATCAAGGACAACAGGGAGGCAGACGCTTCTAACAGCAAATCTGTAGAATTTGGGTAGGTTTATTTTGGAAGAAAAACACTATAGCAGAGTAATTTTTTTAGTCTGTTTAGCAAGAGTCCAAATTTTAACATATTTTTTATTTCCTTGTGGAAATACTTAAGTATGACTTTGTTTAAAGTCAGTCCGAACTTGACAATTATAAGATACACATTTATCAATTATGTATAGCACTTAGTGACATAGACCATAATTTTTAAACGTTTTTTAAGCGGTAAAAATATGTTTTCACTTTGAGCTGGAAAATGAGATCCTAATGTTACTGAATTTGAATCATGTTCATAAATAATTTTGTCCCAGTTCTTAGTATCACATCAGACTGATTATGTGAGGTTAGTTCATTAAGAGGTCATCAAAGGTACAGAAAAATTAGAGCCCACTCTTTACTTCCAGGACACTGCAACTACTCTGGTACTTTAAGCACAGATTTCTCCCAGTTCTTCACTATGACCAAACTGTTCATAATATTTTCCTCTTCTGTTCTAAAAAATGGCTGAAATGCTATAAACTCTATAAATAAGCATAAATCTGATACATAAACCTATAAAATGCTATTCACAACAGTTTAGTCCTTGCTGTTTTTAAGCAATCCCAACCTTCATTATAAATCAGACTTTTCAAGTGTTTTCTTTTTGGGGCTGTTTTCCTGTTTGAGCTCAGCTATTCACATCTCACTAATTCCTTATCATACCTGACAGTTGAAAGATCAGTGGCTGTTTTTTTTTGTTGTTGTTGTTTTTGGTTTTTTTTTGGTACAGTTTTAATATAGCTCATTTAAAGAGGCATTTGACACAGAATATGGGAAGAACAATTTCACTGTCCAGCAGAACACATTTTCATTGCAGCTGCATCTGTCCATGGTAGTTGACCTTTACTTGAATGTAAAAATTAATGCTTTGTCTAAACTAAAACATAGATGATTTCCCTCCAAATTACCAGTAGAGGTCTTTGATAAAGAGTCACAGCACTTGAGCACAAAATTACTTTGGACATCATGACATTTGGAAAGCAAAGTATTGGTTAATATATTTCAATAGCACATAGGCATTTCATTTGTTGGCTGTGGTGTGTGGGTTTTCTAAAAAATAGTAACTCAGTGATATTTACAGATCTGCTGACATTCATTCATCACTTTTGTCGATTTTTTTTTTATTATTTTTAAAACATTTCCTGTCATGAGCTTGTCTGCTAAATGCATTGACATAATATCTGTAGCTGAGAGCTGCACAAACAAGAAAGCACGACATAAAGAAAAATCTTGAGAGACATATATATATGTATATGACAGCACTTAATAGGCTCTCTTTGCTACCTGGATATTTATTATACCTTTATTTCACAAATATTATGCTTTTCTGGTTTTAAGAATTAGATTTTTTTCTGCCTTTGATTGTTTTCTAGGTTGGTTATTTTCCTATCAATATTGTCCCTGCTCATGATTGTGGTTATTTAATTTATTGTTTATATATCTTCTATGAGGTACAGAGATTATTATCTTTTATAGCATGCACTGAGTGTTGCTTTGGCGTTTTCTGCTCCGGGTAGAAAGCTCACATTTTCTGTTTCTCACTCTACCCCATGTTATGATACTCTTGTATCATAACTCGGTTCGATAACTGGATGACAGTCCCTTGTTGTGTGCATCTTATCTTAATAATTTCCTATGTTCAGGCCATAAAAACTAATGGAAAAAAACCTGTTTACCAGTAGAGTAATTCTGACTGAACAGATCTCAATGTGGATTCTAAGTAGTGCACAGAAGTACCTCTCTCCCTTCATGCCTTCCTAATAGTAGCTCATGTTGCAATCACAGCAAGGATTTGCAGTGACTGTTTCTCTCTGACAGAAACAAGCCACGGAACTGGCATTAGGAGAGCAAGATACACTCTGCAGTCCCCAATTCCAGTCACAGCATGGCAAACACTCAGCCTGTGCAAACCAAGTAATATTGGTATCAGTATTAAAATAATCCTTTTGAGTCAGATACATAGCTAAATGACAAGTAATCTCTTGCTGCTAAGCTTACTCAGAATCATTCCGATTTATACCTAGTGATGAATAAATATCGTGTATTAATGTCAAGTTGTGCTAGCAGGACAAGCTTGTAGCTTCTCTACCACTCTTTGATCTCAGATTTTTTTTTGGTCTTGTCTAGGTGTGTCTCTGTCCACAAATCTCTTGGGGTCAGAGACTCTGCTGCTCAGATGTTGTCTATCTGCTTTGGTATGGGATCACCCAGAGAGCTAATAGCATTATCACATAGTTCAGGGGAAATGCTTCCCTCCCAAACAATTTTAAACAATTAGACCTGCTATACCATATACTTTCTCACCTGTATGAGTCACCTAGCAGAGATACCAAGGCAGTCTTGGAAGACAATCCTCTACTTAGTTTCAGCAGAATTTGAGCTCCTGTGGATTATCACTGGTTACTGGTGATGGTGATTACTGTTACATTTTGACATTTTGGTATTTTGACTTTTTTTTCTTCTTTTTTTTTTTCTTTCTTTTTTTAAATCTAGTGATCATGGAAACAAAGTTATTTCATCCCTAGGGAATGCTTGAAGAATGTCTATCTGGCCCTTCTGTATTAACATAGGGAGACTTTTACAGCCTATACACTGCTTTCAAGCTAAAATAGAGTCTAATAACATTAATAAAGCTTGTTTAAAAAGAAATGAATATGGGCATTTTAAAATACATCATGCCACTGAACTTGACTGGAAAGAATGAGGCTGACCAGAGCCACAGTCTAGAAGATCAGTGCTCAGGTAGCTCTGTAAATGTTTCCAGCTTTCATTTTCTGATAGCAGTAGGGTGCAGGAGTACAAGATCTGTGTATTGGTGCCCTAAGCCTGGTTGTACTCAGGGACTTGGCTTCTGTCTGAGGTGCACAGGGTAGGCAAGAATGAAGGCAGCAGAGCACACAACCCACTGCTTAATTATCATATCAGAAATACGGGGTTGCTGTATGGGGGGATTTAGCTCTGTGGAGTCCCATTAATGTCAGCATCATGTGGCTGAAGCCCCTCTGTATTATTTCAGATATTTACCCTACAGTGAGCAATTGAGTCTGATGATATGGTTGTACTGACTTTTGCTTGCTCCTTCTTGCTGTCTGGTGCTGCAGTTCTATGGTTCTTTTTGTCATAGTATTATTTTAAATGGTTGAAATTACTATATTAGTAGCAGAACAATGGCACTGTCAAAATTTTCTTTATGGATTCTGCCTTTCAAGTTTCATAACCCAGCTGTAAAAATTTGCTCCAGGTGCAGGTTTGGTGTATTGTACAAATGAATGAACAGGTTTTATTTGTTCTGCAGAAAAGTTGAACTGAGAATTTTCCATAGGTGGACAAACATTCATCTAGTGGGTGGTGATGAGGACAGAGGAAGTTTGTATTTCTTTTTACTTTTTCCAACTTACCTGCAACTTAGGCACAAATGTGAGATAAGCCTCTACAAGTGAATTTCCAGAACACTGCATGAACTACAGGGATCCCCACTGCATTTTGTACCCCAGTTCCTTTAACTCTTCCTAGGGAAAGAGCTGCTACAGACTCAGCAAAATGTTTCTGTGCCCTTGAACATCTTAGAAGCAACATCAAAGAATCTTTATGCACTTACGGTGGCGATTTCTTCTCTGTTGAAAGGGGAACATGTGAATATATCCCACACCAGGCTAAAAAGAGAAGGGAACAAAAGGAGAATCGGGACATGAAAGAGAAAGGATGAGAAAGGGAGAAGGGAAGATAGAAGGGAAAGAGGAAAAGTGTGAGCAAAAGGGCAAGAGTAAGAGAAAGGAAGAAACTTCTCTATCCATAGGGTTTAAGGACATCACTGCAATGTGCTGAAGGAGGCAAGGTCTAACCCAGTTAGCAGAGACCCTGTCACTCCTGGATTCTTCATTTAAGAGGCAATCACAGAAAATGTCCCAATGGGTCAGTCTGCCTCGTGCACCTCCATGGCCTCACTGCCCTCCAGCCCTGCTCCCTCAGGTCCCCTGAAAGAAAGACTGAAGCAACCCTGGTGCTGCAGCAGTAAATTGCAGGGGCAATTCTCACTGTTTCTTCTTCTCCTCAGCTAAGAGGGAAGCTATGCTTGCTGCTTCCAAAGGGTGGGAAAAAAGGGTTCCTGCTCCTTTTCTTAAATGGGGAAGAGTTTTCTTTTGTTTTTTATGTGCAGACTAATGCAAGGTGTAACTAACTGATAATCACTGCAGTCTGAGATGAGCTGGTGTTTAGCACAGGAACAAGAAAATGGGCTGAAGATCTGTTTCAGACTTTGTTTACGGTAAAGATCCAATCCTCTATCCTGGCAATTGCATTTTAAGGTCTATCTTATGGAACAAATGAGGACTGGACAGACTGAAAACCATGAAACAAGGCTTGCAGAAGGGCCCAGGTTTTTTTTACTTTAAAACATCTGTCTGTATGGCTTTAAAAGCAGGCCAGTTTTCCCTCTGTTTCTAAAAGTCACACGTTAAGTCACACGTTACTAAGTCTATTAAGCCATGTAAGTATATGTATGAGCATGTTTTTGTCACAGCTTTTAATTTGTTTACTCTTATTTATCAGAACTTTTCACTGTCTTAATGTCATTTCTAGGAGCATATTAACACTAACTGCCTTGTAGCTGAATTTTTCAGCTTCCATGCTGAGCAGAATCAGTTCTGCTTTCAGGCAAAGCTTTTCCATGCTGATTGACAGGAATGGATGGCAAGAAAAGTTCCAATTGAGAGCTGCAGGAGCCATTAAAATGGTCATGCTGATTGTTACTTTGAATTACTAATAATGCAAAGATTTGTGTTTCATTGCTGCACTGATGGGTGGGCTTTGGGGAGTTATCACAATGGTAAAATCCCTTAGTGGTACTCCCCTGTATCTAGAGCTGAAAGATGTTTCCTTCCTCTGAGGGGCAGAAAAGATAAGGGACTTGAAAATGTTTATGTGACTCATTATCCAAAAGAGAAATTAATGTTTTGTAAAGCTAAAAATTTCCCTGTAATAACTGGAAGCTTAGTGCAAATTTGTGTAGCATGGAAAATTTAAGGAGATTTGCCTCTTTGGGTTTTCAAGACTGATGAGCTTAACACTTTGAATCCCAAATAGTAAGCTGGGTTTTTTTTTCCCATATTTGCAGTAAGTAATGAGGATACAGTGCCATGAGGGCACAAACCTCAACAAACTAAGCTAGTACAGCATGAGATATGCACTGTGATTCTGAAGTGATAAAGACATCAGAAGAGATCTCTTTCTCTTTCCAAGTGCTATGAATCAAAATTTTAATACTCTAAGTCATGCATTTGGCTGTGCAGACTTAGAAGTGAGATCATGATGAAGAAGAGTTTATCACATTTAGATATACCCAATTAACAATTAAAAAAAAATGAGAGAAAGCTGTTTCACCCTGAAAGGCAAAGTCTTTAGAAGTTCCCAGCCATGAGCATCTGTAGTTTTTGCTTAGATCAAGAAGCTATTTTGTTGGTAGAGGTAGTAGTTGAACACAAGTTGCAGTCACTATTGACCTGCAGGAAAAGGGTCAGTTTTGTTGTCCCACCCTTTCTCAGATTAACCTAAGTAAAACATACACACACAGTCCCATCTGATGCCGAAGAAAACATCTGAGCTCTACTTTAGCTATCTGTCTTTGGGTCAGGAATATTTTACACTCCTTTCTTCATAGAGAAAACAAAGAAAGAAACAAACAAACAATTGGTCTGGCAAATATGAAACCTAACCTTCCTGTGACCACAGACATTCTAAAAATTACACTCCAAAGTTATTGCCCCCATCAGAGAGAGAACAGAGATACTGTTGGCTTAATGATCCATAACCGTACACTTATTTCACAGCTATGTAGTTTCCAGCACTCTGTTTGGCTGGAAGAGATCTCATCTGAATAATGACTGCACAGTCATTTCTGCCAAACCACAGCACTTGTGCATCTTTCCTCACTCTGGTTTTTCCACATCAGCATGCTCCCTCTGGTACTGGCTGCTTGCTGATGTGCCCACCCCACCATCGCTCCTCCATGCTCTACTGCATCCATCATCGTGCCTGTCCACTTCTTTTGCAGATATTTAATTATGGAAGAGTAGTAGGATGTTGGAGCTCTATAATGGAACAGGAGGGCACTTAACCTGTCCCCACAAAAAANAAAAAAAAAAAAAAAAGGGATGGCGTGATGTATTGAATAAAAAAGGCACCAGGAAATTGTCAGAGCAGAAATGAGGCTAAAAATCCAGAAACAGAGGTTTGTTGCCAGGATATGGCTGGGGAATTTTGATGGTGGTAGAAAGTCAGAGCCACATAAATATTCAATAAGCAATGCAGAGATGAAAGAAAGAATAATGCTTTCAGTAGCTGCTTATAAGTTTGGCTCTTAGCAAGTTTTCAGTCCAAAATGCAGCACTCCCCAATAGGCAGAACAGGATGCTGAGCAGTTGCTCAGATGCAGTTTGGGGAATATAAAAAATAACTCAGATGGAGTTGCCATCCCTTTTACCTACCCCGGAGCTTCCAGTATTGTCATTGTGTCATGAAAGCATGTTGTTCTTCTCCTAAAGAAACAGACTTCCTTTTTAACACAAAGCTTGCAAAGATGTCCCTGTTAGGAAACAGAGAAGTTATTTTATGTTCTGTCTGGGAAAGCCTTTCCTGAGCTCTGACATTGTGACAGCTAGCTGTCTTGGAGCTGGTATTTTAACTTTATTTCTTCCATTAATGGTGCAACAGCTACCCACAGACTCGTTTCACCTTTGGGTTTCACTTGTTTATAAGCTATTTATTTCCCTGACTTTTTGTCCTCCTTCTGCTTTCTCTCCCCTTTGCACTGCAGTTTGTTCCTGTTGGCTTCTGGGCCAGAGAAAATACCTGTGTCAAAAGAGTAAATTGGTAGTCTCAGCTACTACTCTGAGTTCCACTTAGGAAGATGATTCCTTGCTCCATGAACTGAAATGAACCTAAAGGAGAGGAATATGTTGCCAGAAGAAAAATAAAGCAGCGCACATAAATGAGCAGAGTAACAATGAAAGATGAAATAATAAGGCTGGGAACCTAATCAGCCTCCAGAGAATGTTGAATTTTTAGTCATCACTACATTGCTAACGACAACTTTCAGTGGGGGTTGCTAAGAGAAAGGGCTTTGGGTTGCTGTATGAGTATGTTGTAGCTGGCATAAGGAAGCCCTGCTAGAACACATTTTGAAAGGAGACTGGAATTATTCTTTTCCCTCTGCCATCCTCACTCTTTTATATATTTCACTTTTTCCATTTTCTTTTCCATTATAATATGCTTTTCCTCCTTACTTTCTTTGCCAATCCTCATTATAGTTCAGTGTTTTGTCTTTATAATGAGCCCAGTAAATCCTTTTCACACATAAAATCATACCCAATAGAAACTGTTCTGAATTAGAGAAGCAGCTACTGAGCTTTTACAAATCATTTAGATCCCAGAGCTGCCAGGTGTCAACCAGCCTTTTCTCTTAGTTTTCTTGGTAGAGATGGGGTTGCTTAACAGCCCACAGAATTAATAATAGCTGAGATTATAGCCCAAAGAGCATGCAAGGAGCTATTTTCACTCCAGGGCTAAATGTTTTCTTGTCTGTACCTGCATTGCCAACACAATAAGCTATGCAAGCATCTATCAGTATATATACACATATAAAGAAACAGAAAATCAGCAGCACAACAGCAAGTAAGCCTCCAGCTCTGAAGGGTATCCTTGAACTGTTGTTGAGCAGCAATATTGTCCTGCCTGTGAAATGAATGATTTGTATCTTGGACCCTGTCCCAGCAGATCAGCACGTCCATGGTAAATGCTGGTACATCCTCGTGGGCTTTCCCATTGTGCCAGGCTGGCCAGCGTTGCATGACAAATCATGAAACTCCAGCTGTGAAAATTACAGACTCAGTCAAACTGTCAATCCAGTCCTGAAAGACACCTGCTGGTAGAAGTAACCTTGACAAATATTTGTTCTAAATGTGGTGGTGTTTGCAGTCTGCAATGGATGGATTCCTGTGGCAAGGTGCTCACTAAGCCACTCCTGCTGACAAAAATGCACTGCTTCTGTTAATGTTTGGAAAACACCCACACTCAGCAGATGCTGTGTGTGATGTGATGTGATGCTCACATTTCTTGGCAATTCTTGACTTTTGAGTTCAGAGCCCCTTCAGTGTGGGGTAGAATGAACACTGTTATTATGCTGCACTGAATGTACAATTTTCGTAATTGAAGCTCCACAAGAGTCCATGTTCTGTTTGAAATCCAGCTTCAATTAACGTAACATAGTTAATTTTCATGCTCTGTGAAGTTCTTAGTATTATTTTTCCTTTCTTACGGATAAATTCATTTTAAATATATTCCAGATTTACCAGTGCTTCATTTTTAATAAATACATTAATTTTTAAGAATCTGGAAGTGCAATTGTTTGCATATGCTTTTCTGCTAATAGGAATATAGATGAACCATCTTTTAAACAAAGAAAAGGAAATGGAATAGCTACAGCATAACAATGCACAGCCTAAAGGAATTCTGGTTTGGATGTTCTAATGCCTGGAGTCTCCTTTTAAAATATCAGTGAGAAACACCAGTTCCAAAGTCTTTTATTCAGTTCACTTAGCTAGTCATATTTTTTTTAACCACAAGTTACTTTTCTTTTTTCAAGAAAATTTAACAAAGCTTTTACTATTTTTAATTTGATGGATTTTGTGTAAGACTAAACTAAAAAAGGATAATTTAATCTTCTGCTTTATACTTCCTTGATTTCTCTTTTTAAATCCATTTCTTTTTTTATCCACAGCACTAGAAATAAGAAAATGAAAGACAAAGAAATCAAATATATATGTTTCAATTTTATAATGGAAATTTTATATCTACTGAAAGCATTTTCAGAACAGTCATGATTTTTTATGCCTACCTATGTTCTTGATTCATCCTTCTTCCAGGATTACCATGTACCTCGATTGCAGTTTTGTCATTTCAGACATAGCTTACAGTGCTTACTGCATGCTCAGATTTTTCTTTATTTTTCTATTTTTTTTTCCTTATTCTAGGAGATGTTGAAAAGTTATCATGATTCTAGCAAATATATGGAAGGTTTTCACAGCAGTCTGAAGAAATCAAAATTTGTTCTGAGTGGTCAGTGAAACTGATATCATTATTGCCAGATTATTACACCTTGTAAGGAAGAATATAACACAGGACTCACTGGGTACACTGCCCAGCTCTCTTGAGGTGTGTCAGGGCTGGATGGAGACAGAAAAGAGCTTTGAACAACATAACTTTGGGATCAAACTTCAGTCTTCACTCATAAATTATTTTGGAGCAAAAAAGAGGGCATTGAATTACTTTATCATATGAAATTATTACATTAATTTATTATTACAATATATAATGAAGTATCCCATTAGATAAACTGCTGGTGGATGAATAACGTATGCCAATTGACTTCAGAATTTTCAAGGGCTCAGACCTGGATGAAAAGAAGAAGAATACAGCTTGTCACAGATGAGGAAGATGTGAGAATGGATGAGGGCAAATACCATAGAACTGTTTGGAAGCAATGTGAAAATGATCCCGTCCATGGAGAGCTCATAGTAGGTAGCCTCACTGCTGAGCCATTCTAAAATGTAATGCTATGGTTTCACTGATAAAACCATGTCAAAATATTGTGGCTGTGAACAACCTTTTTAAGACCCTGGAAGCACTGTTTGTGTAGGAATCATTCCTACATTTTGTCAGGCCCTTCATAGGTGGAATGGCACAACTGGGACCTTACCTAGTCCATGTGTAATCTGTAATTATTACCTCAAATCTTCAGTCCATCTGGCAGGTTTTATTTTTTATGCAGTGGATGGGTTTAATTATGAATGCATATGTACAAAAAGGCCAAACAAAGGCTTACAAAATCTTTGTTGGCTACACTGTATTTTCACTGAAGATAATTGTTTGGATAGATTTTTTCCTAGCTTTTTAAAATGCTATGATTATGCAAATATTCCTATCTTGCAATGTTTTAATTTTATAATGAGTGGTATAACCTTTTCATTCTCAAAACAGAAGTTCCTTCAATAAAGTAAAATCAGGTACTAGTCTACTAGAAATGAAACTGCCACCCATAGTATTTGTCATTTCAGAAAGCATTCTTTGTTAGCAATGAAGCTGGGAGGGGAAAGAGAAGAAAACAAAGAGCTGAACACAGGAATAGAAGGTCTTGATATCCTCTTAGTTATTATTCTGCACTGACCATGTTTAATTTAACATTGTTGTTGTCCAGCATTAATTGGTGCATGATTGTAAAGCAAACTGCTAATGGAAAAGGAAGAGGACAGTCCCCAGATTGTGACAAAGGTTTTGGGGTTGGGAGGATTCACCCAATAATAACTGGAGTCTGGCAGTGCTTTGGGAGCTGGTGCAGGTTTGACATCTGATTCTTGCTTGGTGTGAGGAGTGTTTCTGCAGCTCTGCAGTGATGACAGCTGCAGAGGCAAATGTTGAAAGTAAGCTCGAGTCACTGGGATCTTTAATTCCTTTCTCACAGCCATGAAAATAATTTTCTGGCCTTGATTATTTTAACTCCTTGATCTCTGACAAGGAAATAGCAGAGAGAATCCCCTTGGGCTTATGCCTGTGGTTGTGTAACATTTGAACACACACGTAAGTCCAGCTTTGGGGTTTATGTCACACTTGACTCTGGGACCAGTTTCAAGCTCTCTCAATAAAGCCAGGCATCTCCTCCTGTAATTTTCCCAATAATGGGCCAGTGCTGGTGGCAGCAGGCAGTGAGCAGTAGTCCTGAATAACACAGATGGTGCTACATCTGACAGTGTGTTATTCTACAATAAAAAAATGGTTGTCATTTTTATGCTTGCTATTATGAAGCCACCTGTACTCAGTCTGCTCTTGGGCAATAGGAAGTCATGGGAAATATGAGTATGTTGTGCTGACTGTTGCAAATTTGTGCTGTCTGTGTACAGAGGTATGTACATAGACACATGTAAATCAGTGTGTGTAGACAGGCAAGTTCAGAGGCACATGATGAAAAAACATTGTGGTTTTTTTCCCATGGAAAGCACAAATCTTCAATTTTGCAATTCGTGGAAGCATTTGATCATATTTATTGGTTATTAAGAGAGTTTCATTTTTAAAACACTGTGTCACTTTCCCAGAGAAAGAATTCTTTCTCTGTGCTGTTGGGGATTGTATTCTTATTAAATAATTATGATTTAGAAAAAAGTAATTGTTCAGCATCCCACAGGATAATAGAGATGCATTGCAGCTTGCATGTCTGAATCCACTTTCCAGGCTAAGTACTTCTGGTAAACACAAGTAACATAAGAAACAAAAGGCCTATGCTTGGTGTAGCCAGTCTTGTCACTGACAAGTGTCTCCTACCCTCACCCAGGTGTGTCCTCTGTGAGAGGCTCATGAGAACAGCAGGTTGCTTTTCCTGAGAGTTTCTGTCAAGGAAGATTTTGACCCTGTGGGCTTAGATAATTTTGCATCACATCCATCTGTTAAAAAGGACTGGAGTCTGACAACATGAGTGATATTGTACTAAGACAGTAGTGACTATTTCAAAGAAAGGGTTATTTTTTGGTCATAAAATAATAGCTAGTAGCTACTATTTCCTTAATTAAGGGGAAAACATAGAAATTATGAACAATCCAGAAAGAAGAAACACCACACACAAAAATGCAGTCATTTGGCTCATCTGCTTCTATAGATGGACAACATTTAAAAGGCAAATGCAAGTTAGGCCAGCCAATTCCTCTTCAAAAAAAAAAAAAATTCATATCATGGGAATTTTGACCCTCAAAATCAAAGCTTTTCTGGAAGGCAACCTAAAATGTTTGCATTTTACACAGGATCTGCAGGATAAGATCTCACCCATTGTGCCCTTTCAAAGAAGGCCATCTTTGTTCTCAGTCCAGAAAGGTTTTCTAGACTTCTTCAGTACAGAAAACCTCCACATCTGGGAGGTTATCTGGCTCCTCAGTGGGAGGTTCTCTGCTATCTTTTAAAGGTCTGGATGTGTACCTGCTGTGCTGCTTCTTGAACATTCCTTGGTCTCTGTCCCACAGCAGGGTCCCTGCAGGGCAGGTTCCTCCTTTCTCCTCCCAGCCAGCACTATTGGAGGAGAAAGGAATTCTTGGAGCTGCACAGATGCCACATGCACACACAGGTAAGGATCCATCCAGGGCCAGTGTACACAACCCCAACCTGCCTTCTGGCCAAACACACGCTACCCTCCCATGGAAGCAGCAGCAAATAAAGCTGATGCTTCTCCTGCTACAGCTGGGACACAGGAGAGGGATGACTCCAGTGCAAATGGTTTGATCTGTTTTAGGTTTGGAGACACTGGTTCGTCCTTTTTATACCAGTAAAAAGTTTTCATATCCTAAGCAGGGTAACAAGACTGTAGAGCTTCTGTTTTTCAGACCTTCATCTGTTTTCCTGAAAAGAACATCTCTGACCAAAGTGATATAAAAAACCCATGAAAATCAAATTAAGATCAAAAACATTTTAGTTTACAATAATTTCTTAAGATTCTGAGGCTTTCACTGTGTCATGGTTTCATTTTTAACCATTTAGCTGCCTGAGTATAAAATGACAGCTACAGGCTTCTCTTAATTCACATGTTTCTGAAAATTCAATAGCAAGCAATCGATAGAGAGAAACAAGTACATGAATTAAGATTCAGCATACAAGCCTTTACTTGTGTATTGAACTCAGGGAGGTGGTAGTCACCTGAGGGATTAATAGCTCTGCAGGACAACAGAACTGCTTCTTTCACCTTGCACTTCACAGGAACGCCGTGTTCTCCTCTTCACCCCACGCCCTAGAAACCCCCAAAAGGAAATACCTTTTACACCTTAAGAAATCTACCCTTGATATTTCAGTCAGCTGCAAAACTGTCTGAACTGCAGTTGCAATGGTGCAGACAGGAAGCAATGTGAAGGATAAGCTTTCCAACTTAGAAATTATCATGAACTATGAAGATCTCTGTGGTCAGGAGATCATGGACAAGTTACTAAAATGTCTAATGACAGGCAGGATAATCAGAGGGCTCAGTCTATTATTCACTGTAGGTTTTAGAAAACTATTTTTACCTGCTTAGGTACTTGGCATGATTGTGTGAGGTCTTAATTTCAAAGTCCTGTTAAAGGAGTTGAAAGTGATGGACACTGACAAGAATTTGCAGTGGTTTTTTTCAAAAGTGATTCTGTGTCTAGAAGAAGAGGTTTGAGTAGATATCAGTAAATGATTCAAAAGCTCCCATAAGACCTGTTCAGACACTGTCAAAAGCAATACGACCTCTTCTTTTAGCCTTTCAAATGTGAAACTTTGATTTGGTTCTGAACTATTTGTCTGGGGCATGGTTTGATGTATTTGAAATCTGTCACAGTACATGTGGGCATGGCCAAACCTCAACAGAAAACTAATACTGGTCTTACGTAGATAACTAGACAGAATTAGAGTTCTCTGCTAAGTTTATTTAATGGGTAAAGAAAATTTTCACTCAGTATTTAAAAACTTATCACAACTGCATTTAGTATTTCCTTTCCCCTGGACACAGAATCACAGAACAGAGTTATTTTAAAAGAGGAGTTTGAATTCTTGTGTCTGAATTGGACTCATTTCCCTGAGGTGACTGTTTTTTCCTTTTATTGAAATTATTTGGCTTACATTTATACTGATACACATTGGGACTACAGTGGGATATGGCTTTGTGTGCACAAACCCTACTGTTGTCAAAAGTGTAAGTTCAGCTTACCTGGAAATGAACATGCATCTAACCTTTGAAGTGCCAGCCTGTTAACTGTAGCCAGAGAGCAGAACAGGCTACCCTTCCTCTAGTTTGCCTGGTCTGTGCACTGAAGTTTACATTTTATCTCTAACCACAACCTAACCCAAGCAGGTTAGCTTAAAAGCAACTTGGAGATTCCTGAAAAAGTTCCTACTGCATCTTTATTTGGTATATAAAATTTCTCTTTTTAATATAAACCCACTAAAAGTCATCTATTCAAAGAACTGTTTCAGTGACCATTGTGTCTTCAGCTTTGGGCCTGTGTCTCTTTTCTCACACCAAATAGATTCAAACCTGTTGGGCTAACCCAGACATAACTGAACATAATTCATAAATTTAGAAGTTGTTAATGCTTTAGAGCTGTTTGGAAAAACGAATCTGAGGCGTGTGGAAAAGAGAAACTCTGTAATATCCTTGATTGAAAAAAAAATGCTAGAGCATGAGCTCATACCACACCAGACACCAGAAAATCCACATAGGAGATGTTCATTTAAGCAGTTCTACTCCCAGAGAAAAGCCTGCATTGGAGTTTACATCATCCTAGACGTGAAAGTCGATAAAACTTAATCCAAGGAAACCAAGCCTCATTAGTTCTACTTTTTTTTTTTTTTCCAGAACAGCAATCTTAGGTCAGATTTTCTGGCTACATTATTCTGTGAAAAGAGCAGTTAATAATGTATGAGATGGTAAAATAATAATTGAGGCAACACTAGTACCACAATTACAATAAATTAAAAATGGTACGGTGATTTTTTTTATTACTTTTTTTGGGGGGGGAGGGGGGATAGGTTTGATATAACCCTGTGTCTCAAGGCCATATCTAGCTTATGTTTAAATTTAAAGCTTTAATCCTGTCTGTGTTTAGCTTTAAAACATCATGGGCTAAATCTCCAAATCTTCTTATCTTCAAAATTATGTCAGCAGCTATGACAAAATGACATCTGTTCAGAAGCTGTGACAGGAATACGTGTTGCTTGCCACTCGGTTCAGAGCAGTGTCTGCCTCCCACACACAAATGCAGCAAGTCCTCTGCTGAATGGATGTGGCTCAGCCAGCAACCATACTGAGTAATGCTGAATAATTACTATCCCCTGCTTCTGTTCCAGTGAAAAATGTCAGTGTTTTGTAGGTTTGCATTGGTCTGAGGAACGTGGGGCCTTTTTGCAGAAATGGGGTGGGGCAACGCTTGGTTTTTTTCCATTTCCAGAACTTGTAGGTTGAAGAGCTGCATGGCAAAAGAGGCTGCTATCTCTCCTTGCCATTCATCGTGTGCATTTAGTGTGTCAGAAACGCTCTGCTGCTGCAGCTAAGGCTGAGCAGAGATTGATTGCAGGCTGTTGTTCCACAAGGCATGGCTGAGGCAAATTAATAGTTCCTTGCTGCTGAAAGGGGCAGGGGGCCTCATTCCCACCTTTCCTATTCCCCCGGTAATCCTGCGCCTGGGCTCCTGCTCCTTAACTCCTCTGGGGAATTAACCCCGTGGTTTCCTCAGGACCCCCCAGCCACATGCCTTTCTTAAGGGGCTAAGGGATGGCAGCAACCCCCAGAAAAGCCTGGATGGGTCTCTGGGAAGGGGAGGAGTGAGAGCAGGATGGGCCCTGCCCCTCATGGGAGCAATGAGCTTGGGATGAACTGAACTGTCCCTGGTGGCTGATGGCACCTCTGGCCAATAGTCCCTCTGAACCAGGGGGTGGGATGCCTCTGCTTTGTGCAGAGTCTGCCTGCTGGCTTTGCTGTAATCCAACATCCCAAAAGCTCAATAGCTCCAGTGTCTCAGCTCCAGCAATGGCTTTCTGTAGGTGCAGCCCCCCACTCCTGCTTTCTGCAGGCACACACAGTGACAGTAACTGGTGACAGCCAAAGGGAGGCTGGGATTTCACACATGCCTTCCCCCCCATAAGCCAGGAACGTTCTTGCAGCCCCTGAAGTGCCACATGGTGCTCCACAGACATTTCTGTTCCTCCACAGACTCCAGCAGTGCTGTTTTTCTGGTCTCTCCAAGCCCTGAGGGCAAGCAGAGTCTGTTTGTTGTGCCTGACAGAATGACAGGAGCATCACTGCTGGTCTTCCCCACTGTTTCCCACTGTGGAAAAGGATATTTGCTTTTCCCAAGAGTGCCTATGAGGCTGGAACAGCAATCTATGGGCCTCTGGTGCTAATTCCCGGGTATCACTGCTGTCCATGATCTTAGAACTACTCACTGTCTTTTTTTGGGAATTAATGAAAGTTTCCTCACCTCCAAAGCACAGAGTTTTGTCTTGTACATCTGGAAGTCTCTAGTACATCTCACTAGTGCAGACATTCTTATTCTATGATTTCTGTCAAACCAGATGTTACCAGCCTGCAACCTATATTTTGCCAGTCCCAAACTGTAATCTAGCACTGCTAAATACGGAGAAAAGTCTGGCTTTAGAGTGGTTTTCCAAGCTTTGTATTTAGATTTTCAGTAGCTTGTGTCAGAACATGTAATTTGCTGCAAATTGCATAGTCATACCCACTATTTCAGGGATAGTGGGTGGCAAAAATAACTGTTGAATTGAAGTATTGTCTAGTAAGGCTGACTAAAAGAAGTGAGTCTAAGCAGTCTTGGACAAGGACGTACTCTCACAGTCAATATAAAAATGTCAACCACTGCCTGCTATTTTTCTTCTAAAAAAAAAAATAGAGCTCCATTCATGATTTTTTTTTTTTGCTGTAAAATATCTTTTGTGTATTTGAAATGAACATAGAACCTTGTGGCCTCCATTTCATGGTTTTCTTTTGTTTCAGTCCCAAATAGACTTCAGAATTTCTTTTAGGCATGTTTCTTTCCAAAGCCTTAGGATCATCTGACTTATCCTCTTCAAGAGAATTCATTTCATATTTCATGGTCTCATCCTTTGTGCTACCTAGGTCATTCCCGACACCCAAGGTGTCAGGAAAAAAGTCTGTTTCAGTTATATGCTTTTGTCTATTCATCAATGTATATAATAAACAAGCTTTTATATATGTATTTTATGCTTTATTTTATTAATCCTGCACATTTTAGTGATCATGAAGGGTACTGAGTCTCTTGATCCTTGTCTTTATTTTCTGTTTCTTGAGGCATCAACAAAAAGGAGAACTTGCCCATTGATTTCTCACTTAGTTCTTCACATCCCCTCAATAATTTGTTGAGATAATTTCTATTCCTTTCTGATAATTTCTCCAGTGGCTTTATTGCACCTTGCAGATTCTAGTAGACCAAGGACTGGTATGTCCTTAACCCACAAAAGCATGTTTTCTCCTTTGAGATTATTCTGAGTTTTATCTTTTCTTATTTCTTTTCAGGAATGTCATGCATAATCTGCTTTAATGGTCATGAACTCTGCCCTTGGTGCATTTAACAAATTCCCCACTGTGTTGAAAAAATTTATGCAGCTCTTTCTTTTCACTAAGGGATATTGCCTTGGCATGTTCCTTTTGCAGCAGCATGTGCAATCTTTTACAGATTCCAGCTTTGCACAGCATATGAGATTCTTTTCATCAGATGCCTCATCTTGTAGCATTTTAGATGAATTATTTGATTTCTGAGCTCTTTCTATCAACTGTTCCTGGTTGATTCATTCAGAAAGACTTCCTGCTTTGTCAAGTTGGTCCTTTTCTTTGGATGAAATTGTAGTTCCAGATTCAGTATGGTTTCTTCTCCTTTATTTTTTTCCCAGTTCTGAAATGGTTTTTCAGATATTCAGACATTCAAGTTCTTTTAAATAGAGAAACATCATATGTGGGGAAAAACAAGTCAAAATACAACTCATTTTGCTTTAGAGTAAGTCTAATTTGGAGGGGGTTTTTTTAAAGTGATTTTCATCCTTTGTCCCTTTTTTCCAGGATTAACTAGAAAACTTTTAAGGATATTCAAGTATGTCAGGAAAGTCATAGCTGTTACCAGAAATAATATCAGTCATTCCTCAGATAAAAGACAGTGCAACTTGAACAAAATCCTGCTAACAGCTGTACAGACTTTTATGGGTTGAGGAGCTTTTCAGAAAGACAAAGAATAAGACACTGCGGGGATAAAACATAGAAAGTTGTTCGAAAGGATATTTTAGTAGCCATTTGCTCAGGAGTCTATGGAGTGGACACTGTCAATCATTACAGAGTTGAGAGCATCTGGTGAAAGTCTTTTCCAGGAAAATGTCACTACTGAGAGTGAGTCTTTGCTGCCCTGCAACAAAGTGTGAGTCACCCAATCTTCCAAAATATTATGGCATCATTTTGCAAACTGTATAATTACCCTGCATTATGAAAGGGGAAAAAGTGCATTGAAATTATTTCTTTATGTAAGTACAAAGTTCAATATTATGCTTTACAGATGGCTGAATGTTTTCTTTGTACATAACATACACACTCACTCTTGCTACCAGTGACTTCCAAAATAAATGTCAGTATTTTCCAAATATTGTGATAATCTAGGTATTAATGTGCAGCTAATCAAAATGCACCAAGCAATTTTTATAACTGAGATTTAGTGTCCTGTAATTGCAGCAATGTTTTTTACTCATTTTGCATCTGCTAGTATGTACAACAGATAGTTTCTCTTTCCTTCTGGATGTGGACTGCAGCACACTGATTCATGTGAAACAGAAGATTATGAGGAAAAGCTCTGCCTAAATTAAAGGTATGAAGGGAGGATTTCACACAAATAGTTGTTTTTATTGAGGGCATTCTGTTTCCTTGAATAGCCTATTAATTCTGAAGGCCATTTGGGTTAGAATTCTTAATCTGAGTTATGTTGTTATTCATGGCCTCATTTTGTGTCTTTTCATCATCTTCATTGTCTGATGGCTATTTTAAAGAGGGTTTTTAAGAACGGGATGGATGACAACAAAAGAATGTGTTTACTTTATCCATCATTGTGGCCTGATTCCACTATACTTACCCCCACTGAGGCATGCATTAGATTTCAAGTGTCCCATTCTTCCCTGTGGAACTAATTGCTGAGCAAAATAGGCCAAATGTGAATGAGGATTCAAAGAATCCAGTTTGCAGTAATTGTTGAAGCAAATAAATACATTTTGTTTTGGTGACTTCTCCTCTAGTGCATAATGGCTGGATGTGAGTCCTGTGTGGAATCACTGGGCTCTTGAATAAGAAGGGCTGTATGCCAGAAAAGATGGGATTTGGCAAAAAAAGCTGAGCTGATCAGAGAGGATGAAACCTTCTTATACTGGAGTTGAAATTCCTTCATGTGCTAAATACAGCCTAGTGTATTGTCTGTTCAGTTACAGGAAACATTTACAGAGTGGAAATATTTGAAATAGTATTTATTTTGCTTTTCATGAAGGTATATATATGGAAAAACTGGGTAAATTGGAAGTTCCCCCTCTAGAAATTCTGAGGAGCTTCATTTTCTGCCCTGTAAGTTTTTAGTCAGAGACAGATAACATGTTCTACTAACACTGATAATACAGTTTTCAGAGGAGGTGAACTTTCTAGCACACCTTTCAGGCTCAAAATAGAAACAGAAAACTTCAAATATAAGTTGAGTTTAACTAGTTGAATCTCATTAGACCACGAGACAGAAATTATTAGGTCTGTTGGAAGTAGAGGGTGTGTATGTCACTGCTGGGGAGGGATGATAAGGCAGAGGAACAGAAAAAAATTGTTCATACCCTCCAGAACTTAAAGAGATTTGTACAAGTGCAAATGGGCATGAGGCTGGAAAATTTTTTAAACTAACAACTCTATGTACGAGCTATGAAATTTTCAGTAGATTTACAAAAACTTTAGTTTCCAAGTTCATGTCTGGAAATGTCTGGAAATGATTTACACATTCCTCTTGAGATCATGGATGGGAGCTCACTGAGAGAGTGGTTGCTCTGTGGAAAATACTCTCATTTGAGTCACTTGGGCTCTCTGCACTTTAATAATATCCCAGGAGTTCATTTTACTGTGTTACTGTCTTGGTGAAGACTTTTGGTGCACTGGGAAGTGCAGTTGCCAGACCTTGGGTTCCTGATGTCTCTGTTTGGGGGATATTCATTATGATTATTTTAAAGGTGTGTCAGCAAGTTTGCCAAAATTTATGGTCTGGAATTATTCAGCACATGTCAGATTGTGACATCCTCCTCCTGTACATAAACATGGTCAGACCCATGAAGAGCTTGCAGTCTAAACAGCTGAGGCAGGCAAAAACTGCACTAGTATAACTCAGTTTCCTTCTTCTCTCCTGAGTAAAATACAGCCTGTGCAGTGTAAAAGCAGGCACAGGAGCAAAAACTGGCTCTGAGCAAGGCAGCAGGTCGGTGTGGAATGCTTTCTGTGCTGTGCAGATGAAAACCAGCCACTCTGTAATGCAGTAGTTACTCAAGGGTAGCACTGCACGACGTGGCCGTGCTGCATCCAGAACCCTGGCCAAACTGTCTTTAGTCCCAGGGTGTCCCTGAGCAGCCTCCCTGTGCCTCATTTACCTTGTGGCACTCACTCTGCCCCTCCTGCAAGGGAGCTCTTGGTTTGGACAGGACTGAGGGCCACTTTTCAATTAAATGCTTGAGCAAGGAGCTCTTCTAAAGAGGAGCAATCAGCACAAGACAAAGTCACAGCCACATCTGATGTAAAATGGATTATCTCCATCTGGTTTGGACTCTCCCCTGGCATTTCGTGTCTGACTTCTATTATCTGTGTCTGATTTAGGGGATAAACACCCTAGGGCAGTGTTTGCACAGTACCACATGCCATGACAGCACTCAATAAATTATAGTGGAAGGTGGTCACACAGGGCTGTTCCCAGCTTCCCATCCCTGAGTCCCACTATCCTCACATCTCAAGCAGTGCAGGAGAATGCTGTTTTCTCAGTGGCACTGTTCTACACTTGGACAGATTTCTCCTAGA
Source organism: Drymodes brunneopygia (assembly GCA_013400955.1). NCBI lineage: Eukaryota > Metazoa > Chordata > Aves > Passeriformes > Petroicidae > Drymodes > Drymodes brunneopygia. Next base: position 1,217,029 of record VZTZ01045544.1, on the reverse strand, counting down.
ATGAGTGTTTTTCTCCTAAGGTGCATTAAAACATATTCCTTTATAATTTAATGAGGGCTTGTTTTGCTAGTTATTCATGCCTTAATAATTCAAATCTTTTCCAGACATTAAGACACCTTGGTTTAGGCAGTCAGACAATAACAAAAAAAAAAAAAAACCAACAAACCTTAATTCCCTCATCCTACCTCAAAACCAAATGACTTCAAAATTACTCTTTTTCTCCCCCCTTGATGTCTTTTTTCTCCCTCCACTTACCACCCCCCTTTTCTTTCATTACACCCCCTTTTCTGTGCTGATTCCCCCAGTAACCCAACCTTCTCGTGCAGCTTTTCTTCTTGAGTGACACAGAAGTATAGCCACAAATATCCATAATCGTCTCCTTCAATATTTGAAAATGCTTAGGCCTGACTATAACACAAAAGAGACCCTTAATTGGCTAGGTTATGCTCTTAATTTTAGCTTATTCAAGCTCTATTACAGAAGCCTGATTTTTACACTTTCTGCATTTTTATTGTTCTTCCTCAGGCATTAATGAAATACAAGACACTGTTGGTTTGAAAGGCAGTGTTTACATTTAAAGGACAGAATGCACAAGGTCAATGAAGACTTTGTCCCATACAGTTATTTTAACCTTTTTTTCCTACTGGCCCCTTGGGTTTTATGGCATCCTGTGTTGTTTTCCTCCATTTCCCTAACAAGCATAAAATAAATACAGCAAGAAAAGCTGATTTTTCTCATCACCCTTCCCCCTTCTAAACAGCAAACAACAAAACCAATCTATCTGTATGGATATGTTAAATGCTTGCAAATTATTAGGCATGATGTCTAATAGGTATTCTTCCTGTCTTAAATGTATAGATTCCTTTCAATGACAAGTTAAACTCTCAGCATTACTGAAATACTCATCCTCTGGCTTTCAGAGAGACCAGGACTGAATGCCTTTCTCCTTACTCTGCAGTTCCTACTAATGTTAACAGGCATTTTTCTTTTTGCTTCCGTTGGAGTCGACTCGATACACATGTGGGATCCTTTGATAACCTCTTAAAAAGACACCCTTCTGCTTTACATGCACTTTAGAGCTTTAATGAGCTCACGGTGCTTCTTTGTGTCTCTGTGGCCAATATGTTATCTAATACTTCTTGTAAATAATACAAGATAGCTTTTTACTCTGTAAGTGACCTCTGTAGCGTGTGCTAACAGTCTATTTGAATATATTTGCCCACGGGGTGTTTTGCTGGAGTCAGGGGAAACCATTAGGGAAGCAAAGCAGAGCTACCATTCCCTTGCTTTTCCACAGCCCAGAAACAACAGTTTCTATTCAACTACTGGGCCAGACAAAACCTGGGAGAAGGAAAGGTGAAAGGAGGAGGAGCCTGTACCCTTATCTTTGCTTTCCAGTTCAGCGGTGCAAAGCCATGTAGGAGCAAGTCATTTCTCCTGGGGATCTCTGAGCAATTCCTATTGCAATGGAGATTTTTTATATCTGCTTCAAAGGCCACTGTAAACACAAAATGGTGAATTTTAATGTCTCTGCATGTATATTTGGTCCTACTGCTATTTATAGATACAGCATTTAAACCTTTGAGCCCTTAGCTCACATCATATACTAGCAGGCTTTTGGGTAAATTTTCCATAAAAGGCATGAAATCAGAGCTTTGAATTCCTTTTTCTTGCTATGTTTTAGATGCATAGGAAGTGTTAAACAACTGTTGAAATACAGCCTTATATGCAGAGCTTTCTGATCTAAAGGTATTCAAAGGAGAGGACTGCAAGGCTTTGAAGTCCCAGTGTGCACATGCACATCACACACTTCAGAATGGCTTTCCCTGTGAGCATTAGGAGCTCTGCCATCTGTGCATCACTTGAGCAGGATGGCTCGAGCAGTGGGTCGTGGGGTGGGCTCATCTGTTCACCCTCTGGCTTTGGCCCCCACCCCTGTGCCCCCTCAGGAGCACTTGGAGAGCAGCCCTGTGCCCTCGGCTTTGGCCATCAGACAGCAGCTCTGCATGGCAGCACAAAATGCAGGAGAGACAAAGTAAAGAGATAAAAAGCCTCCTTCCCCTCCCTGAAGACCTGTTTCTGTGGTGGGATCCAGAAAGGAGAAGGCATTCATCCTCCCTCTGCACTCCTGACCCTCCTCCCAATCCCAGCACCCTCCTTTGGCTGCTGGCAGAGGTGGTCAAGCTGCAGGGGATGCTGAGTAACTGTGGATACTCTGCTCTGCACCATGGCACTGGTGGCTGTTTCACAGCTACCAGCACTGCAACAGATTGCTTAGTAAATTAAATGAACCAGGAGAGTGATGGGCATAATTCAGATCCGGGTTCTGATGGAGGAGGCTAGAAAGTCTGATGCCTGCCATGCATCCCTTTGCATGCTTCTCATGGAAAGATGGAAAGAGCTCTAAACACATGCACGTGCCTTTGAATTCTCAGAATTCTCAGGCTTTGTTTGATGCCAGTAGGAAGTGTGAAGATCTAAAGTAACTGATCATCTGCATGTGTAACATCAGAAAGCAGAGGAGTGAGCTTCCCCCCAATCCTCCAAATATAGATTCTGTTCTGTTCCTTCTCACTACAGCTGGCCAGATAATTTCCATCTCTCTTTTCTCCACTTTCTGTGCTTCTGGAAGTGTCCTTGAAAGACTTGAACCAACTGAATGCTGAGGTTACAAACTCACAGCCTCACTCAGATCTTGCTTTTTCTCTCTAACCCATACAAAGCTACTGTGACTATTATTGCATTTAGGACAAATAAGGTTATTAAAAATGTGTTCACCATTTCTGATACTTACAGCAATCCCAGTAAGAACTATGCTTTAAGAGCTGTCAAATTTTGAGGTTTTGGTGGTTTTTTGATAGATATTGGCATACTTAGGCACTACATTACAATGAATATTAATTTTGGTTGCTTTGCACTTCCCCATCAATGACAAGAAGAGATTAACTAAAACAATATTTTATTTCCTACTTTAATGGTGAGTACATAGCATTAATTATATTATTAATCCAACTAGAAACTCTTGTACAAAGCTATTTCAAGCCATTAGTTGCCCTGTTGTAATTGATGGATTACTGCATTACCATTTAATTTAGTATTGTTTTCAAGGCATTACATTCAGTTTCATTTGAGTTAATTGTATGGCCAAATAAGGAAAGAACTTGCTTTGTGAGCGTGAGTGATGCAAGCATGGATTCTTCCTGATTTCAGAGGTACAATGGGATGTGATCCATGCTGCAATTCTGTGCAAGGCCCTCCAGTTACCATTACTTTGCAATTTATGGAAACAAGAAATGAGGGAATGGACCAGAAGATTGCATGGCATTTGGATTCAACATTGTGATAGTCTTCTCTGCAAATGAAAATTAACATCAATTATTCAAATCTAGTTATGCTTTCAACCCTCTTAATTGCAGAGTGTTTTCCATTCAGTGATCAAGACCAATTCCCTAAACATAATAGCAATTATAACTGTGCATCCAGAGGAAAATATACTCTCTTTGGCCCAATTTTCAGCTCTGATATGACCTCTTTATGCTGCTTTTTACACAGAGGGGTTGTTAAGATGGACCAACTGTTCTTTTTTGCATAGAACATATCCCAGGGCTGTCGAGGAGCATGGACTAAAATCTTCTTTACCGACCCAGCATAAAAACAGGGAAAAGATTACGGGTGGGATTCTCCTGCCAGAATACAACCCCCAACAAAATATAGCAAAACTAGACAGAAGTATAGACCATTTTAGATGGAAGCCCTGAGGTACCTGAGACACTCTCACAAGGGCAGAGAATGTGGTGTAGGACTGGGGAAGATCCATGGCAGCTGGAGGCAAGGCTGAAGGTAATACTCAAGGGTATCTAAGATAGCACAGGGAGTGCCTGAGTTACCCTGATTTTGCCTGGCAACTGGGACAGCTCTTCTGGGCTATGAAAGGCTAAATGTAAATTATTCCTGGAGCTGAAAATTGCTCATGCAATGACTTGTATGAGGGTATAATGAAGCTTCTTCCTCCTCAGTGCAATTCCTCTTTTTTATTCAAATAAATTCAGGCTGCTCTTGTCCATCTTCTAGCTTTTCGGTTTGTTGTTGTTTTGTTGTTGTTGTTGTTGGTTTTGGGGGTTTTTTGTTTTGTTTTTTGGTTTTTTTTTGTTGGAGTTTTTGGGTTTGGGGGGGGTTTTGTGTGTATGTGTGTTTGTTTTGTTTGGGGTTTTTTGTTTGTTTATTTGTTTGTTTTTGTGGCAGAAATGTGATTCTGTTGCATTGTTTGCATGTTTAGACCATAACTGTTAGTGCAAGTAAACAACAATGCATAGTGTGTGTCTCGAACCACACTCAGATCTCTATTGAATGCACAGCAAACAACAAGGCTGAATATAAAATCCCAGCCCTCTGGTTAAGCACAGTAAGAACTTGGTCCAAATGTGCCATGTCACCTTCCCAAGTACCTTCCCTGATTATTTTTCTGTAGCATGAGGGTAGAAAGACCAGGCAGCAGCTGGTGATATGTTTGGCACAGAGAAGGAGTCTTGTCTGATACTCAGGGACAATTCCAGCTCTCTTATTCCTTTGTCTTTAGCAGACAGTTGCATGAGACATCAAAAATGTCTACTGACAGGGAAGAAAACAGTAACTCTTTTAAACAAAAAGTAGCAGTGTTCTCTGTATTATATTCAGAATTCTTTAGGATTCAAATCTATGTTTCATTCTCCTTGCTTACCATTATTTCCTAGAAGTATCTAATTTAGAACTCTCATTCTCTAGTTTTACCACTTGTGCTTTTGAGGAACAGATTATTTATTTGCTACCTTTTCCATTTCCTGATGTGATATTTTGGATTCTTCTGACAACAAAAAACAAACAAACTCATTCACTCATGGCTAATTAGATTTCAGCCAGTACTGGTTGGCCTGAATTCAGGCAGTGACTCCTGCTTCATCTCTCTCTGGTGGAGAAATTTGGTTTATATATTTGTTCTGAACAAAGGTGTGTTGCCTTTTCAACCACCTCCAACTAAATTGTAAGTTCTTAGTAGAATAGTGCAAAGGATTGAATAGTCAATGTCAGGGATGGGCTTCAATCAGAAAAGGTGGGATCTTTAATTTGAAATTCCTTTGTGGTGATGTGTTGGATAGGAGATTTTATTTGCTACACTTTACCCTTCGAACGCAGACTCTTCTTAATCAGAAGTTGGAACAAGGATCTGTTGTACCTCCAAAAACAATCTGTAGAGACTAGAGAAGCTGCCATGGTTGGTGTCACTTTTACCTTGTGTTCAAAGATGGTCCTTCACTTCCAGCAGATTAGCCCAAGATCTGTGAAATCTCTCCTGCAATGTAAGCTTCATATGGAGGGATCAGGGAGGAGTTCACTTGTGCCCAGAGGATTTATGTTTTGTTTCTTTACAGAGGCATGATCTTCTAGCTTTGAAAGAACAGGAAATGCCACTTGCCAGAAGGAAGCCTGAATGTCATGCTAACACTTGTGCAGAATCCACTCCTTTCACAAAAGACTGCTGCCCACGTGTGCTAAAAGCTTTGGTTTGTGTTACTCTACAGATGCATATGGTGGGCTATCCTGTTTATTGTAACTTGAGCCTAGATGTAATGATAGAGATAGTGAGATTATAGGTTCTCTCTTCTTATAACTTGCCACAGGGTGTATATGTGTTTCTGGTGGAGCATATTACTGGTGTCTGCACACTGTTCCATGAGAAATGAGATGCTCAACTGCACTAATCAGACTGTTTTCCCCAAACCCATTCAGTGCAGTATGATCTGCTCGTTTTAATAGATGCCTCTTTTAGTTATTATTACTTTAGAATGAATGTCTCATTCAAGAAAAAAAAAGAAAATAAGGGAATAAACTGAAACACAGAGAAATTACTCCAGCAGCAGTAACACTCAGAAACATTTGCCGTGGGCATTGATTGGAGTAGTTGTCATATATTTATGTCATGATATAATGGCACACTGTAGGCTATTCTTATATGCATTCTCATTCTGAGCTCATTTGTCACTTGTCTCTGTAAATTCAACATCTTCCTCATCTGGGGGAGTTTATATATCTCCTTGCAGTTGACTGTAAACAAATTGCAAGTGCTGCTTGGCAGCTGACAGATAGATCCAGCTGGTTAGGTGAGGCTGCTGCAGTCTCAGTGCAAGATGAAAAATTTACACATTTGAGAAATTCCAGGCTGCTGCTTTCTGGTGTAAAATTTTGGATATGACAGCAGATGTCAGATTTTAAAAGGAGAAGAATGAGATTGTGTGGGGGACTGAAGCAGTACGTTTCATTCTTGAGAAGAAGAAGCGCAGACACACTTACCTACCTTGCTGCTGTAATTGCTTGCTTTATGCTCACCGTGTGAAGTGAGCCTGTTTGTGGGGACTGTGCTGCTCCTCTTTGCTGCAGCACAGGCTGGTTTCTCATTTCCAGCGTGTCACAGCCCCTGAGCCTTTCCAAGCCAAGGGATCCATCAGGAATGACTGTATCGGGGTGCTCAGACCCCTCCTAGTTTCAGCGAACACATTCTGCATGGAGCTCACTGCAGCCCCAGGCCCATCTCTGCCCTGGATGATGGAAAACTTTAATAACACGTACAAAATTAATTTGGACCTTCTCCTAACACAAGTCTTTGAAGTCAGTGGGAAGCACTGAGGGGTTTTGGCATGGCAGTCTTTATTTCTGTGTACTCAGCTACTACCCCGACTGACTTCAGTGGGTGTGAATCACTGTTGTTCCCGTAAGCACCTCTTTCAATATGCAGAAGCCGTGTGTATTTGTTTCTTCTTGTTGAGCAGCCTCTCACCTCTCAGTTGTGGTGAAAGGTGCTGTACAAAAGTAATAAATTGGTGGGGTAGCTTTTTGTGCTTTGCTAAGATAAGACACCAGCCATATGGCTCGGTGCTGGCCACGGAGAAAGCAGCTGAGAGCCGGGAGGTTTGCTGAGTTGGGTTGGTTGGTTTGTTTTTATTAGGCAATTCTTTTAATTATTTCTTTTTTGTTTCTTCCAGTGGCCACTTAGAGATGAGACCTTGTGGTTCTGTGTGTAATTGTGTTAGCCTTTATTCAGGAGGCCTGTAAGAGCACAGGAGAGGCTCCTGGGGCTGCTGGGGGCAGACACAGCCTGCCTTGTGTTATCTAATGACATTCACAGGTTTGCTGGATTCCCTTTCCAGTCAAACGCCTTGTGCTGCCTATTACTTCCACTAGAAATTTGCTTTAAAACTTCACTCCTCTGGAATTCTCCTCATTTTTGCAGCAAGTTAATCCTGACCATGCTTTCCTTCTCTTTGTTCGTGTGCCAAAGACTACACTGTCTAATTTTAGAGTAAATAGCTTTTCTTTTGATTGTTTATCCTTCTCTACCCCTCACACACACCCACACCCACACCTACCCACACATTTGCAATATATAATATCTACTTAGATGAACAGTAATTGTATTCTCTTAACAGAACAAAGGAAGATCTTTTAGTCCTCCTATAAACCCAGACATTCTTCTTTCTGTTCCAGTTTGAAGCTGTCTTCCTTGAATGTACCTGACTGGAACTATGCAAAGTATCACTACAATATTCTACATAAATTGCTGTCAAAACCTTATACAATAGGCTTTATATTGCATCTCCCTATAGAAATGTTTGGTTTACATTGTGATACAATCATATTAGCCTTTTTACAATAAGAAATGCACCGATGGTCATTCTGCTTACACATTTAATCAATTCATCTAGTTTATGTAGCTAATATACACATATTTTCTCCTCAGTCATTTAGAAACACTGATTGTGCACAGTAAGTTATAAAACAATGTAGATGAACAATTGAAAAACATGCAATCCAGCACACAGTATATAGAGTTGGAGACTCTAGCACCTGGCCCCAGCAATTGTTTTCCCCAAAGACAAAGCATATAGAAAATGCCCCTTCCAGTTGCTTTTTAAAAATGCAGATTATAATTCAGGTTAACAGGTTAACCATTTTGAATACTATTGTATAGTTTACAGGAACCAACCTAATTCTTACTTCATTAGTTGGAAAAAGAGTTAATAACTGCACTGTATCTAATTTTGAAATATTGTGCAGGTCAAAACAAAGGACATTTTCATCAGTGATCGCTCTGTGTCAGCATTTCAGTGCAAATATTCAAGAATACTTGTGCTACAGATGGAAAGGTATTAGAGATTTACTTATAAATGATGCTATTGTTGCAGAATCCATCTATTCTTGCTAATATCATCTGTTCAATTCAATAATCTATGTAATTGTCATTTTTGTAAGAATTACTTGGCATCTTGAATTTATTTTCCATCTTAACCTTTACCAAATATTCTTCATAAACTCAAAGGTGTACAGCTCTTTGGTTTCAATAGTGACACCAATCTCTGTATTAATTTTGTCCCCCTTTGCTTGTATCAAATCTGTTAAAATAGTTTCATTACAATTTTGAATTACCATACATATGCTTTGAACAGATCCTTTATAACCTTCCCTATTTGCATATCATTCAGCAATGCATTCTTAGCATGAAAAAAACTCACACAGACAAAAAAATCACTGTAATATCCTCACTCCCTTGTTTTCATTCTCTTCTTGTAAGTTTGAAACCTCTGCAAATCAGCATTTTTTTAATGTGCTGACCATTTCTCTCGGTGAGAAAGTGCATATCTGTCTGCATTTATCCAGATAAATAAGGGCAGCTACCCAAAGGTACAGACTGGCTATGGATAAATTATTTATTATGAAGTACGGATGATCTTATAGTTCATGAGTGACAGAGCAAAACAGAATGAGGAGTTAGTATGAAAGCTCATCAATAACTTGAAGTAATAAATAATGTATTTGTCTTCTGCCAATTGAATATATTTTTTATGCTCTATTAGTAGTTTTCCATGTGTTTAATAACTATTTTGGAATGAGATAGGGAATTGCATCACCCAGATTCAAGGAAGTATTTCTATAAAATCTCATTTTATTCTGTGGCACACTTTTGTTTTTGTTTAAATTATACAGACGCATACTAGGGATATGCAACTAGTCTCAATGAATAATTTATTTGAATTTAACCTCCTTTTCTGCTGCTGGAATATTCAAACAATAGGCCACAACTTATTCAGATTCATATGTTATTAAAATTTTATTTGACAGATGTCTTTTTGAGTTTTTATTTTATGTCTTGACAGCAACTATTTGAAAATGCAGCTATGTACTATAATTCTGCTGAAATAAATGGGATGCTTTTTATCTGATCCCTGATTAGCTACAATTGGCCTCATGAATCCCATGGTACTTTGTGCCCTGCCTGCATGAGAATACAAGCAATTCTTATGTGAGCATTTTATGTACAGGCATAAAAGTCTGTTTCTGCCAATTGAATCTATAACTTTGAAGCTGCTTCCAAAGAATATATTGGTCAGCTGTAAAAAGCTACTGCAGATACAGAATGAGATAACTTTCTCTAGAATTTCAGACATATTTTCCTTTCAGGTTTTTAACTTAGTCCACCATGGAGGCTTCATGTTTTGCATAATTTTCCCTGCTCTATATGTTGTTAGCTACCTTTTCCTCATGTTCACGTGCCTGGTCCTGAGACAATGAAGTTCCTGTAGCTGCTTTCACTGTGGAGTGAAGGTGAAACTAAAGGTCACAGATGAACCACAGAAAACAATTAGGTGGTGCAGTACTTTATCTGTTATTGTTCTTCCTGTGTTTTCTATAAAGACAGATCATTAAATTAACATATACAAATTATACAGTCCACAAGTTATACTGGACAGAAAGGTACTGATGTCTTCCACCTAATTCCAGACACTTAATTGAGAATTTTACCTGAGCCTCAAGAGGTAAGCCTCAGTCTCAAAATACTTATTTCATGATAACCACCAGTTTTGGTTTCCTTTTTAATCAGTACAGAGAGAGACAAGAACCACACTGGGGCAATTTGGATCACAAATACTCTGGGTTACTCTTTAGATCTCCTTGCTTGCTCTCATTGCTTATTGCAGGTGAAGATGAGGAGGCCAAATCCAGGATTTCTCTAACTGGAATGCAGAGGACGCAGTAAATTGGGCATTTCTAGACAATGCTCTTTTTTATCCTAAAGCAGCACAGCTCAAGGGGAAATACCTACATTGCTGATGTCTGAATTTATGTTAAATGAATAAATGCAGTGAGGTAATCTACATCACAGATTTTTTTTTAATGCAGAGCATGTGAGTTTGGATAGTAACAATAAGGACCCAATTCTGCCTGGAGAAGCAAAATTCATGTTGCTTCACTGGGGCAGCTCTGCTACTCACCTCACTCCTGCTTATGAGAGTTTTAATTGCACCTGCAGGTAAGATAAATTCCTGGTCTGAAGTCCAGGCCAGATTTCTGCTGTGTTTTTCAAAACCTCCTAAAATGACCCCATGCTGACTCCCTGATCCAGGGTGTATCCTCTGGTACTTGATAGTTCCCAGACTCTCTTGATATGCTCCTGCTGCACGGGGGCATTTGTTCACAATTAATACAAAGTAATTCAAATAAGCTCATAAAATTAATTTGGAGATATGGCCCCTTTGCATAGACTCCCACAAATGGTTTGAGAAGACATATTTTTGGGAATGCTGGTAACAAGCAGCCTAGTAATGTCATTTTATTTTGTGGCAGAAAGCATTTGTGGAATCTCAGAGGCAGACTCCCAGCTAGGATAATTTGCCATCTCTTCCTTGGATTGCCACTGTTTTATTGCAGCTCAAGAATCTGGCCCATGACTCTTTTCCCACTCTGACTTCTGTGATTCCTGTGTGCCCCATATATCCCTGTTTTATTAAGTCATGCTGAGAAGGAGGGGTAGCTTTCCTTTGTGCCACTCCAGAAATACAAAACAACTTAATTGGCCAGAGCAGGCAGGTTTACAGCTGCTTTATGTTGACAAAAAGGCACAAAGGAGCCAGACAGTATGACTGAAATGAGGCCTGTAGCTCATAGTGACAAGATGTATAAAGCAGTGTATGAATTGTAAATACATTCAGATATGACAATAAGTCTTCTCATGTCCCTTTCCTAGAGCTAGATGCTCGTATTCACTGGAATTTAAAAAAAAAAAAAGTTTATTTGGGGAAAAGTTCTGTTCTGAATTGCCATAGAGCTCTGCTCTGTGCTGTGTGATGCAGACTGATCCCACTCCATCTCTGAAGGAGCTGGGAAGTCAGAGAGTCTGTAGTAAAACCCTGGTCGGAGTATTTTTGAGCTGTGTAATTCGATGGTCAGTCCCTACAGCACTTTGAGATGCTGTTCTGAAGAACTTGAATCACTTTCAGACACTAAGAGCTCCTACCACAAGACCTGCTCTCTTTAAGGACCTTTTCTTGGAAGAAGTCCTTTTAATTAGGCTTTGCTCCAGTTCTCAGATGTTACATTTCAGAATACTGAAAATTAGTATTCTGGCAATCAGAAGTGCATATACCAACTCACTATTTTCTTTCTTCACAGAACTGCTGAAACCCAAACAATAAATAATAATATTAATAATAATAATTATTATTATTGTTATTGTTATTATTTACAGCAAATAAACTAGTGGGATTATGGGAAGAACTTTCTAATCACTCATAATTTATTTTTCATGACACTATTTATTGATATTCTCTCCCTCCATGCCCCCCACCCAACCCTCAAAGGAAAAGGGGTGAAGGAGAGAGGATGAGGAGGAGTTCATAAGCAAATGAACCTCTGTTTCTTCAAAACACTACAGTTGGTGAGGTTACAAATCACATTAGTCCACAAAAATCAAGGAGGATGCATATGCCATCAGCAGCTGTGGGGTTAATAAAAATAAGTTCTTCTGTATCTAGCTTGTTTTATAGAAATCTGTGCTTTTCAGAATTTCTGTAATGAGCATGTTGTGCCTGTCAGGGGTTGGTTTCCTCAGCGAAACCTTCACAGACACTTTCATCCCCAAAGTCTCAAACTTCTTGTCAAAACCTATAATTACCTCCCAGAGTCAAACCTGCCATTAATCATCTCAGAAAGGCCTTTGCTAAGCCTTAGCACTAAGAGTGCTGAAAATGAGGAGGGACCTCCTGTACCTGTGCCACTTCTCTGGACTCTGTTGTCCTGTTCTGGCAAAACTGAGAATTAGCTCAAATAAGCTTTGCTGAAATAACAAGGCTTTCCAACAATAATACTGTAAAATGTGAAGGTAATCCAGATGTCTTTCTTCCCTTTTTACTGCTTCCTTTTTTTCATCAAAGGAAGACAAGTGCTTTGCTATAATATAGCTATAACAATTAGAGGGAGCAAAATGTGGGAAATATTTTCCCAGTGTCTGTATTTTGCAGAAAAGACTGAGTCAAAAGGCTAAAAAGACAATTTTTTTTTCCTGCTGGATTATTTAAAAAAATCAAGGTAAAAGCTGTTATAAATGTCAGGTAGCCTGAATAGTAGCATAAAAATAAATGCAGTAATTTTAATGAATATAAAAGCAGAGGAACACCCCCTTCCCTGTATCCTTAACCCCAGTGTTTATAATGAATTAAAATCACAATGAAAATGAGAGTTTCAAAGACAGTAACATTTTGGTTTTATAAGTATTCATCTACTTGATGTCAATAATTTCCTAGCATAGATATAAGAACAATGTGGACCATTAATGTAATTTTCAGGGCATCTGCAGACTGAGAACTCCATGGTCATTTCTACACCATGGGGAAAGTATGAACAAAGGCCAGTGATAAAAACNGTGCCCCATATATCCCTGTTTTATTAAGTCATGCTGAGAAGGAGGGGTAGCTTTCCTTTGTGCCACTCCAGAAATACAAAACAACTTAATTGGCCAGAGCAGGCAGGTTTACAGCTGCTTTATGTTGACAAAAAGGCACAAAGGAGCCAGACAGTATGACTGAAATGAGGCCTGTAGCTCATAGTGACAAGATGTATAAAGCAGTGTATGAATTGTAAATACATTCAGATATGACAATAAGTCTTCTCATGTCCCTTTCCTAGAGCTAGATGCTCGTATTCACTGGAATTTAAAAAAAAAAAAAGTTTATTTGGGGAAAAGTTCTGTTCTGAATTGCCATAGAGCTCTGCTCTGTGCTGTGTGATGCAGACTGATCCCACTCCATCTCTGAAGGAGCTGGGAAGTCAGAGAGTCTGTAGTAAAACCCTGGTCGGAGTATTTTTGAGCTGTGTAATTCGATGGTCAGTCCCTACAGCACTTTGAGATGCTGTTCTGAAGAACTTGAATCACTTTCAGACACTAAGAGCTCCTACCACAAGACCTGCTCTCTTTAAGGACCTTTTCTTGGAAGAAGTCCTTTTAATTAGGCTTTGCTCCAGTTCTCAGATGTTACATTTCAGAATACTGAAAATTAGTATTCTGGCAATCAGAAGTGCATATACCAACTCACTATTTTCTTTCTTCACAGAACTGCTGAAACCCAAACAATAAATAATAATATTAATAATAATAATTATTATTATTGTTATTGTTATTATTTACAGCAAATAAACTAGTGGGATTATGCGGAGAACGTTCTAATCACTCATAATTTATTTTTCATGACACTATTTATTGATATTCTCTCCCTCCATGCCCCCCACCCAACCCTCAAAGGAAAAGGGGTGAAGGAGAGAGGATGAGGAGGAGTTCATAAGCAAATGAACCTCTGTTTCTTCAAAACACTACAGTTGGTGAGGTTACAAATCACATTAGTCCACAAAAATCAAGGAGGATGCATATGCCATCAGCAGCTGTGGGGTTAATAAAAATAAGTTCTTCTGTATCTAGCTTGTTTTATAGAAATCTGTGCTTTTCAGAATTTCTGTAATGAGCATGTTGTGCCTGTCAGGGGTTGGTTTCCTCAGCGAAACCTTCACAGACACTTTCATCCCCAAAGTCTCAAACTTCTTGTCAAAACCTATAATTACCTCCCAGAGTCAAACCTGCCATTAATCATCTCAGAAAGACCTTTGCTAAGCCTTAGCACTAAGAGTGCTGAAAATGAGGAGGGACCTCCTGTACCTGTGCCACTTCTCTGGACTCTGTTGTCCTGTTCTGGCAAAACTGAGAATTAGCTCAAATAAGCTTTGCTGAAATAACAAGGCTTTCCAACAATAATACTGTAAAATGTGAAGGTAATCCAGATGTCTTTCTTCCCTTTTTACTGCTTCCTTTTTTTCATCAAAGGAAGACAAGTGCTTTGCTATAATATAGCTATAACAATTAGAGGGAGCAAAATGTGGGAAATATTTTCCCAGTGTCTGTATTTTGCAGAAAAGACTGAGTCAAAAGGCTAAAAAGACAATTTTTTTTCCTGCTGGATTATTTAAAAAAATCAAGGTAAAAGCTGTTATAAATGTCAGGTAGCCTGAATAGTAGCATAAAAATAAATGCAGTAATTTTAATGAATATAAAAGCAGAGGAACACCCCCTTCCCTGTATCCTTAACCCCAGTGTTTATAATGAATTAAAATCACAATGAAAATGAGAGTTTCAAAGACAGTAACATTTTGGTTTTATAAGTATTCATCTACTTGATGTCAATAATTTCCTAGCATAGATATAAGAACAATGTGGACCATTAATGTAATTTTCAGGGCATCTGCAGACTGAGAGCTCCATGGTCATTTCTACACCATGGGGAAAGTATGAACAAAGGCCAGTGATAAAAACCAAAAAGGAGTCATGATGAATCTCCCTTGCCACCTAGCAATTTTTTTTAACACCTAGTAAATGGAGTTGATTTAACTAGATTAGATTAAAAGCAAAGTTCAGTGGTCTTATTTTTTTCAGTATAGGGGTTTTTGGGGGTGGTTTTTGGTGGTGTTTTTATTTTTAGAAGAAGAAGTTTGCTGCATGGAAGATGTTTGTATTTGAGACATTTATCAAGATTTTTTTTCCAGTGAATTTGAAACTATCATCAGCATTCTGGTTGGTAAAATCAAAATAAAGTGAAAAGGTGTCATGGAGGAACAGTGGCAGAGCATGGATGATCAAGGTCCAGACTAGGAAAAAAAAAGGTTGCCTGTCCAAAATAGGGTATTCCCAATGCTGAAATTCTCCAAGTGTATTTCTAAGCTGTTCTTATCCCATTAAACACATGGGAATTTCAAACATTTAAAATACAAGGTGGTGCCATCCATTTGGAACATCTGGCTCTGAATGAAAATGATCTGATATTTCCCCAAAATCCAGAACTCATCTGAAGCTTTATTTCCAAATCCATCTCTATTGCTGTTTTCTGAGACACTGGTTAGAAAAATGGTGTAAAAAACTTCATTGTCCAAGAGGATGAAGGGTTTGTAGCCATTTGTGAGTAACTCAGAGGAAGGGAATGCACGCAGTGAAGGAAGAAAAGCATGGGATTATGTCATGAGCCAAGATGGACATTGTGGAAGTTCTGCCAGAACAGAGTTAACTGATCAGTGTTTGGATAACCAGTTAAGAAAGAAACATAAGCCTAATTGGAAAATGATTATTCAGCACAGGCCAAATGCTAGTGAAGATAATGAGAAGGTTGATTAGTGAGTTGAAAGAAACGAGAAGGATGAACCTGCAGCCTACTTTGATTCCTGAAATGAACAGCACATGGGAAATATGTAACTGGAAATATCTTAGAAATTTCTGTTTACTGATGGTAGGCGAAGCAAAAGAAGAAAATAGCATGAATGTAGGGAAGAATCATGAGTATGGTCACGGGTCACAGAGTGCACAATTTCAAGCATTTTTATCAGCCTCTGAAATTTATCTCATTTTGCATTGAATCATGTAAAAAATCCTCAAGATTTTATGCTGGCATTTCACCCTACCCATACAGGTAACTTCTTTCCAATTCCTGCTGTCTTTGCACTTTCCACTGCCTGAGACAGCTCTCAGTTACTGCTTTACTTCAGTGATTGGGATATTTTTCTCTCTCCCTACCCTGACTCCCCACTGGTGCATTGAACCCTGAGAGATGCACCCCCATTTTTCAATGGCTCTGTGATCTAAAATCTAATTAAACTGTCTTCTGATCTCTGTTTCTCTGTCTGTCTGATCTATCAACACCCATTTTCCACTTGAAAGGATAAACAGATATCCATCTCTACCAACAGCAAGGAAGAATCCTAAGTCTGTAACTCCAAACCCTGTAATTCAACTAAGAAGTCAGGGAGACTTTAGCATGGCTTTCAAATTAAATTCTGAAGCTGTTATTCAAATTCTTTTCTGTTGTGTGCATGCATCTTGTCAATATTTTTTCTGTGCACTTATATTATGCTTTTATGTTTTGTATACTTTATATAGATACAAATTTTTTAAGTAAGATGCATTTAAAAATAATTTTATGAAGCAATGTCTTATAATACAAAGAACACAGAACCTGCCAAAGGGTTAAGTAAATTAAAGCAGTAGGTAAGTGAACTGGTTAGGCAGAACATTGATTTGTGAAAAGAAATATTATGGCTGACATAGAAATCTGTATAGAAATTAGAGCCATGAAATGGTAAGTTGATTCTAGGATGCCACAGAGAGAGTTTACATCTCTAGGGTAGTTAAAATAAAATAACACAGGATCAGCAAATGTTTTTATACATTGGAGATTTCTATAACAAGGCAGGATGTTTGATCCTGGCAGAGTTTTAATTACTCAGATGTTGACTTGGATGCCACTCAATAAAAAAAAAAATGAAGAGGAGGAACACATTTTAAGAGGCATTTCAGGATTGCTTTCTTCCACAGCTTATTGAAGCATTCAGATGGTTAGAGGCTATTTTGGACCAAGTCCTAGGATATATACCAAGTATGATTAATAGGACTGAAGCAAGGAAACACCCAGACATTACAGTATCATTAGCTCAAATTATTCTTGGGATTTGGTAGAAGCCAAGTGAACATTCTGGACCACAAGAAAGTTGACTTTGAGAAAACATGAAATGCCCCAAAAGGTTTTCATTATCACTTTGTTGGTCAAGATTTTATTTTGCAGAGGGAGTCTAGTGGAGACACTAAGAAGTGTTTTAGAAACAGTTGGTGATGCAATTAAAATCCATCCTGGATCAGTCTAGAGGGAAAAAAGGCAACAGATGCAAGTTTGTTTAAGTGGAAATGTAAAAATAATTATAAACAGAAGGCTTCTTTAAAAATATATCCAAAAAGTAGTGAAAGGTGGATTGGGAAATCTCTGAAAATAAGCATAAGTAAGTCAAGAACATAATTAGCAGTACTGAACATCAAATTGCAAAGGGTATTTCAACTAGCAAAGAATTCTGCTGTTGTATTTACAGTAAATGAAAATGGGAAAGCAATCTACTTAAAACGGAGACTGGAGAACCAAAAATAAAAAAGGAGTAGCAGGTTTTGAGAAGAGACAGGAGATGGCAAGCTGCTCAGAGTGAGGATTGCATTTCCTAATTAAAGCAATTATGAACATTTAATGTTACATTGACTGAATTCTCCGTTTCTTACAAATCTTTCCATGCTGGCAGACAGCTTTCACAGCCACCGTGGTGCCAGCACTGTGCAGGGTCCCACGTAACTGGAGCAGTTTTCAGGAAAGGGATCTCAGGTTCCTGTAGGAACCAGGAACATGTGGAATAACTTGGGATATCTGAGGAGGTGCAAACCTGGTGATGGTCACTAGGGGAGAGCCAGAGTGCATGCTGGTGCCATACAGAGCCCATGTTGTGGGCTGCAAGCAGGGTTCCTTCCTTCCTTCTGGAATTCCTTCCTTCTGGAATTCCTTCCTTCCTTCCTTCCTTCCTTCCTTCCTTCCTTCCTTCCTCCCTCCCTCCCTTCCCTCCTTCCTTCTCTTCTTTCTCCCTCCTTTCTGTGCTCCTATCACTGGCTGACTTGTACAGCCCAAGAGAAAAAATTCAGACCCTGGTTCGTAAAACGCATGTATCACTTAAAATTGCAATTTTTTCCTATGAATTTTCCCAGCAGTATCGAAAAGGCAACTCATCTTCTTGAATTTGAGAACAAATCTGTGTTCTTAAATGGTTCAGGGTCATAGTCTTTGTCATGTAAATCTGATCATAAAGGAAAATTCCTAGTGTCTTGAGGAAAGAGAACTACTAGAATGCAAATAATTCATAGTTATGAGAGTTCATAATTAAGACAGAAACAGATGAAGACTTTTGGAAATTACTTTCCAAGTTCCTTGATGAGAGCACTAGAAACTCGCAAACATAATGTCATTAGTCTGAGATAGGTCTGTGACATCAATTATGGAAAAATATTAGCAAAAATGTATAGGGGCAGTGATGGAACATGCTATGTTACTTAATTTCTTTAAATACAAGTAATAAATTTATGTGAGTTTCATATGGCTTAATTCAATTGTCATTCCCCCCCTTCCACCATTTTTTATCATGTAATCTTGTCTGCATTTGGTACAGAAAGAATTGACATAATTTTACTTTTTAATGTATACCATTTTCACCTTGACAGTGATTAATTTCACACAGGAATTGTCATTGGTGAGGAGGCTGGGAAAAAGGGAAGGAGTTCATTGCAATAGATAACACTTGGCCCAAAAGGACCAGGTGTGGAGACTTTAATGGATCAGCCTTTGATTTGTTATAACCCATGGTTTGACTTGAACGTGGCAGGAATTGCTGTGGCAGGAACCACCTGAACCAAAGGAGAGCAAGCCTGAAGCAGTGCAAGTGCAGCAGGGACACAACCTGAGCTGGTTTTGGTGCCCTGTAACTCCACATAACACACTCCTCTCCCGTGGTGGTCCTGAGTGACCACCAGAACAGAAGAAGCCCAAAGTCTGGGACTAAATGAACCCTACGAGCATTTTGTGGAAACTTTTCAGGTGTGCTTCACGGACTGAGGGAATGGCATGTAAGGTATGAAGGGATGGGAAGTGGGGAGGTGGTTAGTGAGGTTGTATTGAAAAGGGTGAGACCAGAGTGTGGCATAAGTGGTATGGAATAAGGGGGTGGATAATGTGCTGATTTTGGTTGGGGCAGAGTTATTATTCCCATACAGTATCTTTAAGTTGAACCCCACCCAGTAACATCTCTGGGTACTGTTAGTATGGACTAACTCTTTTTCCATGTGACTGATAAATATGGGCCAGTTCCAATGCTGGTTATTCCTGCACAATTTACTGCTGGTAGCAAATCTGTAAACAAAGCAAATTTGAAGGAATGGTTAGCAAAAGGATCAGAAGGTCTGATGTTAGTGATCCAAACAGATGAAAAAATCATCCAACTTATTTAGCTAGAACACTAAAAAAATTATCTTTAATTAGCAACATTTTTGTCTTCAGGAAACTTCATAATGGTGAATATGGCCTTGATGTTCCCTTTTGCCCTCAGTTTCTGAAGCTGCCCCAAGTAGGCTAAAGTGCTCACTTGTGTGTGAAAGGAAATGGATGACAAATAATAACAGCTACTGGAAACTAGAGACAAAAGAGACAAAAAAGGACTTTCATTGTCTAACAGTCCTTGAATTTCTGACTGCGTGTAATGGCACTGAGAAAGATAAGCGAGCTATAGAGGTGTCTCCATCGGGATACTGGAATTGAAATGCTATAATTTGGAATACAAGCTCCTGGCCAGGTTTCAGTTTGCTCCCTGTATTTGGTTTCAGTGACTTTTTCTAGCAAAGAGTAGTACCCTGCTGAAGGTACAGAGCATGGCATCAAGAATAATTCAAAGTGATGGGAAGAAGATGTTCTTTATGGTATATAATAAATAACAGGCCTGTGCCTGGCTGGCTGTTATCGGGGATAGTTATATTTATGATCCAGTAGATGTCCCTGACATGTATATTTGTGGGGTATTTTTTTGGAGGAAGCAATTTTTTACCTAAATGGAAATTATTCTTACTGGAAAAGACTGAAGGAAAACTATAAATGAAGTTTCCTTTTTTTATTCTTCATTGGATAAAGCATCTTATAACTGATTATTGCTAAGCTCTAAAGGAGATTCATAACATTTTAAGTTCCTGAGGAAAATCTTTAAAAACGTTGTTTAAAATGAAGCATGTGAGTTGCATTTTGAATTCTGTAGGTTTACCTGAAGCTGTATATTTTTTTGAGTGCATGTCTGGACTAGGATCAAAGCTCTGTGGGGAAGGATTTGTGACTTTCTGTTGTTGCTTTTACTGCAATGCAAATAGTAAGTAGTAGTAATTATTGTGCCTTTTCACAGTCATTATCAAAATAAAACTTTATGTAGCTTGTTGACTGCTTTGGTTAAAAAGCATCTTTTTGGTAGTTTAGATTATATAGATTTGCCTTGTTCTTTCAAGGTTCTGAAGCAATGTTAATAAACCATTTCCTTGCATTTTTTTCCCTTTTGGTATTGATGAGCATCTTGCAAGTAGCAATTAGCAGGACAACTAAAAGGGCAGAGATCAAGCAGTGAAAATTAGCAATGGTAAATGTAAACAAAGGGATTTAAAAAATAGCTGTTAACCTCAAAAGTTAAGGTCTGATAGGATTGGGCTTTTCCTCATCCCTGAAAATGGCATTAACTCACGTCTCATGTATACGTTGCTGGATGTCAGCATGAAATGTCCAACTAAAGTTTGTTATCCAATGCTTTTGGATAATCAAAGAAATTTAAAAAAAAGAAGAAGAAAAAAAGTCTAGTAAGTAAAAGGCTGTCTGATTTTTGTCGCAGTTTTCTAACACAGGAAGTGTTCACCTCTCATGACACCTTAGCAATGTTTCACATGGCCAGGACTGATTAGCTGTGCAGTACCTGCTCCATGTAATTCATCCAACACAAGACTAACCTACAAGAAGTTCACTCCAGGACCCTGTGGCTCGTTTTCATGCAATCTGCATCAGTTCTGAGCTGCACTCACGGAGGGACTTCTGCATTTCAGAGCCAGTTCACACATCTATGAGGACTACTTGCCTAGGATCTAGTGTGAGCTACCATCTTTCAAAAAAATTAATTAAAAAATGATTAGCCAAAGGGGCTAAGCATTTATCATTGTGCAGCAATATCTACAAGTTAACTCACAGTGTTTTCATAGTAAACCCATTATAACCATGTCCCACAATTACTTACCAACAGTTCAGTGCTTATTTGGTTTCCCTAGGGAACATCTTCATGTAAAAAGCAGCAATATATTTGACAATAACTAATTATTGTCAATTAATAAAACAATTGGCAATTAAAACCGACATGGTAACAATTTTGAATGGCTGATCCTTCATAAGCAAGTGTGGTGCAAGCAGGCATTCCATCTTCTGTGCCCCCACGGGTGAGAGAGGCAATTATAGCAGCAGATCTTTTTTGGAAAGGGAAATTTTATTTGAATGGGTGAAAATTTGGAGTATGTACTTATCTAAGTATAACACAAAGGAAGGCACTCCAAGTAGCTTGCATATGGAAGGGAAGCAAGTTTTTTGTCAGGATTGAACACCTGGAAAAAATATGGAGGTGAGAAGCATGGGAAAAAATTGTGAGCTGCTGACAGCCTTAAAAATTGCCCTAATTGAGAATGAGACTGTGAGGCACATCTAACTCTTGCTAGGACCTTGAAAGGACTGGCACTCAATCTTCTAATTCCATATTATGGAGAGAACCTGCAGTGTTTGTGACCTTGCAAAATCAGTTTGAGCCCAGCTGACTTTTAAAGCCTTAAATCAAGATCCTGCCAGAACGAGACGATTCTTGTAAGAATGATAACCCAGAGATAAGGCAAAATGAAATCTAGTTGGCTCTCGAAATGACTTGGACAAACTCTGGCAATGGAAATGTCAATCACATGGCCTCCTGCCAAGGTTAAATCTCAACTTCCCTGTGATTCCACAGTCTGGACACTTTGGTAATTGTTTCCAACAGAAATACTATAGAAAAGCAAGAAATTTCTGTTAACAGCTGGTGCGAGGTGACTTCAAATAGGCTTTTTAGCTTTACTTGGGAAGTGTTAGAGAAAGGGGAGAAAGTGATTTTTTGGACGGCAAATGGTCTCCAAGACATATGGGCCCAAAATGCTTCTCTGTTTGCTTATATATTTGAAATGTAGAGCCAAGACAGAGGGCTGCACATCCCAGCTAGAGCTGGGGGACTGACAGACACTTTAAAGAGAATCTGTTCATTCAGGATTGCAGGTAAATTCTCTTTTTCAAATTCCTGTCATAAGCACCACTGACATTTTGTTCCATGATTCCTCATGGCTTGTAAATTAAACATGCCAATTTTTAAGATGTGAAAACACGATAACTTCAGCTGAATTACAAGGG
Organism: Drymodes brunneopygia; assembly: GCA_013400955.1. Taxonomy (NCBI): domain Eukaryota; kingdom Metazoa; phylum Chordata; class Aves; order Passeriformes; family Petroicidae; genus Drymodes; species Drymodes brunneopygia. Next base: position 1,194,845 of record VZTZ01045544.1, on the reverse strand, counting down.
TAGTATATTAACAAATTGCCAATGCTGGTCACCCCAAGTCACAGAATCACAGAATGGGTCAGGTTGGAAAGGACCTCTGTGGGTCATCTGTTTCAATCTTCGTGCTCAAGCAGGTGTCCTAGTGACCTCTGTCACTTCTAAGTGTCAGTCAATGATGTGTTTCCTTCCTTGTGTTCCTGGCCATAGCTGGAAAGCTATAACTAGAAGCACCTCTCTCTTAAATTAAATGAAATTACAGCACAGGAGAAGTTTTTGGCTGGACTCCAAACTTAATTTTATTGAAACATCAAGTTGTCTTTCATTACATGTAAAAGCAGAGAGGAACATAGGATTCATTTCCAATCTGCGGCATCTAGTTTCTAAACACTTATTTATCTTTACGAAATATGAAGGGTGGGTAACAGAAGTAAGAAATATGTTTACTGGGAACTTTTAAATTCCTATTTCAGAGGTGGATTTGGTACTAGATATGTTTCAACACTTAGTGGGGAGTAAATTTCCCATGGTGATGAAAATTGTCAACACAGGTGGTCCGGGTTTATGTTATCTTCCCTAGCAGATCTTCACAGAACTAGTTGCATGTACCTTAATATTCTGTAATTCCTAGGTGCAGGGAGGTTCATTAGTTCCTAACAAGGGTTTTTGCTTCCACCAGCCAGGCTCCTCTCACCACTGCAGATCCAGGTTCCCCACTTTTGTCTCTTCCCTGCCACTTCTACCACTTCTCTGCCATATGCCCTTTAATCTTTACAATGCTCTAGCAAATGGAATGCTTAAATTATTTGAGCCTTTCTTGGGTAAAGACTGGCCACTGTGAGCCTTTATTGTCCTCTCCCACACCTCAGCCATGCATGTCATAGAGGCAACACCTTCCTAAAAATGTGCTTCTCTCCCATTTCCTTCCTCCCCTGTAATTTCATGCTGCTGCCCTATAGAGTGTATTTCCCAGGGAATGCTTTTAAACCTTTCACCATTTCCCTTACACTTCTTTCTAAATCTGTTCTAAGCAGATCAAATCTGATAGATGGCTGATGTTACAGAAAGAACTCTGCTGGAGTTTTGAGAGGCAGAATGTAGTGCAGATCTGTACAAAAATAGAAAATTCTGTGAGGCAGTTCTGCGGGGTTCAAAATCATTTTGTCTGTAAAGTCTTTTTGAGTATCTGTACAAAGAATTCTGGTGGGCCATTTGATCTGGGATGAGAAGTAACAGAGACTGTATGGATCAGTGATTTTTTTTTTTTTCCTTCAGTAAAGCTTGATCAAGAGCTTTCTTCAAAACACCATGTTTTGTTTCTCTGGGTACCTATACACAGTTGAGTTTGATGTTTCCCTATAATCATAGCAAAAGGTGACTTTTAAATTTATTTTCCAGGATTTGTAATATGTGCTATGTGTTCTGGAATAAAGAACAAGTGCAAAAAATTATTGATATGCCTCAAAATGGAGCCTTTCTGTTTTGAGAAGAATACTTCACCACTCTCATGGAATCAGAGTGATAACTGCTTCCTCAGGTTAACTCTTTGTTTGACAACATTTATGCAACCCAGTGTTCTGTTTGGGTTATATTTGAAAAAGCCACCAAATGTGTAAAAAATGAAGGGGAAAAAAATAAAAATAAATAAGACCCTCATATTCAAGAGTACATTACATATAGGAAAAAGGACATAAAGTCCTCTTTGGGTGAATCCTAGGAAAAAGATGGTGTATCCATCCTAGAAAAAAAATCCTAGGAAAAAACCCCACTGGGTTTTATGAAAATAAATCATCCAATATCCCTCTCCTCCTTGGATATCTACATGCTTTTATCTGTGCTAGAAAACTGGTTGTGATCAGGATGGCTCCTAGGCATGGATGCCAGGCATACAAACATATATATATATATATATATGCATTTTCTTCATTAAAACAGGAAATTTAGTGATTTTCTGCATCTAAAGATACACTAAAAATACACTTTTAAAAATATGGAATTAAATCCTTAATATTAAATTTGACTGGCAATTTTCTGTGCCCTTTTTGAATCAACTCTGGTCTGCTTAGTGAAAATATGATTTCAACAGTTATTGAAATATATAATTTTTCAAACACTAGCTATTTCAGTAAATTAAAAATATTGATCATATGCCAGTTTCAAAAAAGAAGAACAAGAAAGAAAACTGAACACAACTTTAATTTCAAATGCTTTGAAGTAAAAAAAAAAATATTCTTTTCTTTAACACCAGTTCTAAATACTCAAAGCAATGAAACACTTATCAACACCCCTGGGAATATTCCCTGTAGCTGAATCAATCTTATTTTCAAGTGCTTTCCTGAGATTCAGTGTAAATTATCCTTTTTTTAAATATCATTCCATACCTCCCACATGTCTTTAATCTGCTTGTGAAGTGTTTGTCATGAAGCTTCAGATACAACCATTACTAAGGTCTCTTTTTCAATGATAGAAAACGTCTTCCATGTAAATCCAATTTTTCATTAGTCCCTGCGTAATGTTGGATCTGTTTGCTTTGGATTAGACTTTAAAAGACAAAGTGTGGATTGAGTGAGTGCAAATGATAACTGAAATTCTGTACAAAAAAATTATTTCTCATTTTTTGTTCCTGAAAATTTGGAGAGAATTTTTTGTGGTAAGCTCCTGGGTCATTGTTCTCAGATAAAGCTCTAACTCCTGCTCCAGCTGAGGATGATGGTAAAGTGCTGTGGACACTTATCAATTACACGAAACTGTTTTATTAAAACCCATGTAAATTTCTGTTTTGATGAAGTCTGAAAACTAAGTAATGCTTGAAGTCCAGAGTACTTTACATCCAGGATGGAATTAATCCAATATAACGTCTCATATTTACAAAGAATCTCTTACCTTGGAGTGTTGAGAACATCTTTAAAAAAATGTCTCATAGAGTTACAAATTCAGGAAGCTAAGTTACTGCTGTGCCAATGAAAATGAGCTCCCAGATGAAATTATAGCCAAAAAATTGAATTGTTTAGAGCAGAAGCATAGGGAATAGATGAGGATCATTCTTGTTTTCTCACTGAGAATAACCATTTTCTGGAATTATCAAGTTTACAGTCCACTCCTGAAGGGAACAGCTAAATTCTGGAAAAGGTTCAAATAAGAATGTTTAAAGAAAATGGATTGCCCTGGGAGATTCATTGTGGTCCATTTAGACTAGCAAATAGACATTTAATCTCATCTCCATTTTTTTTAGTGGGATTTGTTGAAGAACAAGATACTGTGACTGAAAGGTTTAAAAAGAACCAACTGGACATTCAATTTGACTATGGATGTCATACTTTCACTTGGAATACCACATATTGTTTGAGATTTCCTAACAATTTACACCCTAAATTTAAAGGACATAACACTGTTCACACTGACTAATCAGGTGAAAGGAGAAATTGATAGAGTTTTCCATACTGATTCACAGATAGATGTGATCCCAGATCTTTAATTAGAAAGCTTTAAAGATGTAATACTAAACAGAGTTTTTGTGGTTGCCATATTTTAAAACAACAGCAAAGTAGAAAATAGAATGGAAAATAGAAACTCAGTGTTCTTCCCTATCCAGCTTTTTTTAATATGACATTTGTTGCAGCAGGGCAATTTTTTACCTTTCAGCTTTCCATTGGAGTGGGTTGTGATATTTTTAAAACTTTATCTCTCTCTGTCTCTATCCATCCCCCTCTTCCTCTTTATCCTCTTATTGTAAACCACAAAAAAAAAAAGATTCACTACTTATTTGTGCTCTGCATTCTCAGCAGAAAAATGTGCCTTTAGCATTTTTAGAATGATTGCGACAGAAATGTTCAAAGGAATGTGAGTAAATAATAGTTCACAGCCACAAGTAGGCTGCATTTAAGATTCAAACACTGGAGTGTATTATTCTGGTATCAAAGATATGTAAAAATATTTTTATATATATAGATATATATATATATATCAAGAGATACACTGTGATGCGCTTACAGTTTGTTTCCAGATGTAACTCAGCTACTTCAGTAAATCAAAATGTAGTGGTTGCTCAAAAGAAGAGTGAAAAGTCTCCATACCACCATTCATATTACACATGAAGCAAATGCCATTATGAAAACTTCATTAATATGTAAATTACAACATTTTGATTAGCACTTGCAGACCCCTTTTGTAAAGAAAAGAGATGGAAGGAGCTAACCAGACTGCAATAATTTACATAATAACTCAGTGGTGGCAATACCACCAAGAAGAGAACCTAAGGAAGGCTATTATGACGTTTTAAACAGCTTAACACAGTATTAAAACCAGTTGTACAAAAGGAAGAACTGTATTTTTCTTTAAACTGACAAACTCCATCACAGAGTAGTGAGAAATATTAAAGATAGGACAGAGCTTATTTTAGAATAATAGGATATGCATTTTCTAAATAAAAGAATACAAAAATTGTGTGTGGTCTGAAGCCAAACAAAGAGTAGCTTTTGTAACTCGTTTCTCTGTGGTTGTTTTTGCAGTGTGTTAGATCCTAGTTAGCTTTGTCCCTTTGAAAAGCAATGAAAGTTCACCCGTTGACTTCAACAGCCTCAGGATTTATTTCTGCACTCTTAGTTTTCAACCTGGAATATGTCAGTAGGACATGTAAATCTCTCCCTCAGATTATCAAATCACAGCATCATAACTGTATAATATGGCATTTGAATTTCTAAATTCAAATAATGCATCCAAAGATGCACATCTCTGGCAAAATCTATAATTGGGTTTTATAGGTCCACTAGACTTTGAGTTACTTAAGCAATGTAAGGAAGATAACACATTATGTCTTTGCTTATTCCCTATACTTTAAATATACAGAGCAGTAAGTATATGAAGCCTCTCTTTAAGTACAATATTTTGCTTTTTCTATTGCTGGTCTCTTGAAGGATGTTTCTATATTTAGGCTCCTTAAAGGGAGCTCAGTAGCAGTTGTGTTTGCTCAGCTCTTTGGGTCACTGATTGTCAAGAGACAGTGGAGCGCTTACAGCTGGCTTACAACAGCATGGCTTTTCTTAGTGGTAACCCAGAAAATGGTGTGTAACAAAAAAAAGAGAGAGAGAAAATCATGGGGATTCCAAGGACTTTCTTATACTTGCCAAAGTTCAGAGACCTCAGGGCAAAACAGGAAAAAGAATAGAAAAGAAGAGAGTTGAAAAGCAAAGTTCAACAGCTCTGTTTGGTGCTACTTGAAAGTATATTACAGGCATCATGCCAGATTTATCAGAAAAAATAACTGTGATCTTTTAAAATTAGTGAGCTAGGTGGCACATTCTGTTTGTTACAGTTCCATAGGGCCTTTTTTTACCCCAGCTGACTTCTATAGAAAGGGTTTCATTATGATGTAACTAAAGCAAATATTGGTCCAAGAGTTAAGAATAACAGCTTTATGCATTAAAAGGCTATTCGGTTACATTGGGAAAAGAGTTTCTATGAAGCAGGGTGCCTACAGAGAACTTCAGAATAGGAACAGATCAACCTGCAGAGATTTTTTTTTTTTTAATTTGGCTTTGTTAAATTTTTAAAACATTTATAGAGATTTTTAATGTTTCAGAATCCGTTGTAAAAAGCACAAAACTTTTGTCAAACTTTGTAAAGGTATTCAGGATACAGTTTAAAAAAATTACCCAAAAAAACTGCTCATGCTTATAGGAAGGACTGAGCTTTCAGCTGGTGATAATCAGCCTTCCTCTACTGAATTCAGTAACCTTACACTGATTGTCTGGTGTTGCAGGCATCAGCAGGAAGGAGTTTATCATGAAAGCATCAGCCTAGTTGCAACTAGTAGCAGAATTTTTTGATGGGATAAGACTCATTTGCAACAGATAAGTATCTTAGTAAGTATCTCTGTAAGGCATGTAGGCTTCATGTGAGGCAGTATGCATGAAGAAACTACTTTAAAAATTCCTAAATGGAATGACTAGGTATTATTGACCTTTTAAGACCAGTAAAATTTGACTTGTTTTCCTTAATCATTAGTGTTTATGACATGAACTCCCAACCAATTAATCTCCTCAACAGATAACCCTATGGCCTTTTGGTTTTTAAATATGTTAACAAGTGTGTGGCATTTTGGGGGACATTTTAAGACCCCTCAACAGCTGTGAGCTGTTGTATAATAAACAAGTCCTAATATTGGTGTTAGATAATTTTGTTTACAGAAAAATCAGCAGCAAATTCCCCATTGTGCCTCCTTGTAAACAAGAGCTCCTGAACAGATGAGCAGTGGAGGGCCAGCAGTGGTTGGTGACACAGCATGCCTGGTACCCTGCCTTGTCTTCCTGGGTTGGAGGTGACCAGACTTTTTAAATGTCTGGCCCAGGTTCTCTGGTGTGTCTGAACTGTGCAGAAGGGAAAATGTGACATTTCTGTTATTCTTCTGCTTCTCCTTTCGTGACCTGCCAGGTGCCAGTTAAATCTTTGCCATAAAATATTTATCCTAGATCTTGTCTGTTTTATGACCAACAACCCACAGCTGCTGAGGCCATTCCAATATCAAGAGACCAGGAACTCCAATATGCAGGAGACCAAACTACATCTCCTTTCCAGCTGCATTCCTGTTGGCAAAGTGGATGTTTTAGGAGCATATGTATATAGTATATGCAAAGAGGTAGGACTCTAATGAGGTACTGGGATGAATCAGACTTGCTAATCAGGTCTGCTGTCCACCTTGCCAGAGCTGCTGGTTCATGATAAAATAAACAGTTCCCCCAGCCATTTCTCTTCAAGATCCTCTTCTTCCATTAACTGCTTCATCTTTATTTGCTGAAGCCTTTTTGTGTTCTATCACTGTTTTAAAGAATTATAGCTTCTTTCTTCCCACTCACCAAGGGCAGGAAATGGCACCACACCTCCCTGTATCCTCACGGAAGCTGCAGAAAATACCTCAGTGACACTGACAGCTTGTGCCCTAAAGGGCTGGAACTTTTTCTGTCAGCAGAATAGCATATTTCATTGTTAACAGTCTGAGCAATCCACCAACCTTATCACTGCAGTCACATACACAGTGACCAGCAAAGTGATACATTACAGTCAAGAAGATGGAGTCCCTTTTTTTTGAAGATGTGGCATGAGTGTGTCTCTTTACTAATCTTTTAGAGAGACCTGGGTAGTCCTGGAGGATGGCACATGGAATGATGCCAGGCTCACACCTATCACACAGCTTTCTGCATCTCACTCACAGGCTCCTGTCATAATATCTGTGTATAAAACTTGCCTGCTCCATGCTTTTCATATATCCACGCTAATTCTCAGGATGTACCTTCAAGTGGGATGCCTGTAGTTTTTCAGATGCCTAAAATTCTCAAGGGTAAGTTGAGCTGATACTTCCTCTCCCCTAAGTGGCCACAAGGGCTCTTGCATTTATGACTGTCTCTTCCTCCCGCCCAGTTCTGGGTGTTTTGAAGCAGAAGCCTCATAACCCTGCACAGCTTTCTCTGATCCTGAGGTGTTTTAGCTGTTTTAAGGAATTTTAATAGTTGCTACTTCTTGCAGTGAGCCAGAGATGACAGCCTTTTGCATTTGTGTTCTGATAAGGTGACACTTCAGGTTGTGCCTGTGGCAGGACGTGCCAAGAGAATTTGTGAGGATACAGGACCTGTTAGAGGCATAGGACAGCTCTCTGCAGAAGGAGAAAAACCTGCTGCAGACCTGTCTAAATGTCTGAGCAGTGCCTGGGCTGATCCAGCAATGGAAACATGCCTGGGTTTTATCTGGTGAGAGGAACTTACCCGTTTTTCTCCAGAAGGGACTCCACAGGCATGCAGAGTGGTTGGTCACAGCAAGAAGGCACTGAAATGAAACAGTTACCTGTATTGGGAGTGGAAATTCCACTGATGTGTGCACTAGATGTGACCCAGTGCGATTTATTACAGACGTGAAGATGGTACAAATGCAGTGAGAATAAGAGCAAAGTAAATGTGCTTAGTCATGTCTTAATCTCTAATTTCATGTAACTCTACATTGTTATTTTCACTAAGAAAATTCATTGTAATCTCAGCAATGAATGTCCTGAATTTCAGACAGCTTTCTTTTCCATTATTGAAACATTCCACTGTTTCCCTTTTGACTCCTCGCCCCACAGCACTGGTACAGCAAACAAGATATAATGAGTATCTTAATATTTCTCTGTCAGGGTAGGAAATTAACTTTGGTCCTCTACTTTTATTGTGAAACTTGAAAAAGCCTATCTATATTAATTGTATGGTTGTTCCATATACAAATATAATGCTGATTATGCTGTTGCAGTGTTATTTTCAACATCTCAAACAGCCATTGTCCCATTCACTGTTTTCAAATATAGAGTGGTGCTCATGTGAAAACAAATTGTGGTGAACAACATTCAAAAAAAACATTAATGTGTGTGGAGCAACTTAAAGCAATAACTGTGGCCTTGGACACACAGGCAATCATTCACACAGACTACAGAGCAATCATTTTGTCCAAGAAGAGAGAAAAAATAGGTTGGAGCAACAATTTGTCCCTTAAAAAATTGGAATCAGTTAATCAATTTGCAGTAACTATCTGATTTATTTGTGTAATAACATGGCTGACAATTTACAGTCTTTTCCAATAAATTTCAAAGCCATGATTTGCTGCAGCCATAAGCCATTTATTTTATAAAGATGACCTTTAATCTCTCTGATGATTGATTAATCAGTGTATCATAAATAGAGTCGTGAGAGGTGAAGAAAGATTTGCTTGATGATGACCAATCTTCTGCTCCTAAAGAGCTCTGCAGGAGTATCCAGCACACAGAGAGCTTCATTAAAGACAGCAGAGGAGCACTAAGAAAATGACAGTATTTCTTAATATTCATTAAAAAACCCACAATGATAAAAATAATCCTCCACTTGTAAAGAGTTAGCCTGTTGTTTTGCAACACATCCTAAACAAGAGGGAGATGGGTAATTAACCCCTGGGCAGAAGAGAGAATGGACTGTGGCTGTGACTTCAACATCCTCTTAACCTTCCCCACTCTAGGGTGCTGAGTAAGTGCTTTATCCCATTTAGTAAACATAGTTTTCAGCTGCTCTGTTTATGGACTAGAGAAAGAGAGAGATTACCAGAGCTTCTCCCACGTGTCTTTTCCTCCTTTTCTGCTTCCTAGCCGTGCACTGGGAAGAGTGAATAGCAGGTAAGTATTGCTTATCCTCCTGGCTATTTGGCTAAGTCTGCAGGATTATCCCTCTGTGTCTGGAGGTGTGTTTCCATGACATGGCTTCAGCTGATGTAATTGATTGTGATCTCTGAAAAGGGATAAAGGGGCTCCTCCCTTCCTCACGTCCATCCCATGTCAGGTTCGGGGTCCTGCTGTTTCTCTTTAGCATGTTTGGCTCTCAGGTGAATGTGCCAAACTGTTCCCAAAAGAGAGGGAAATACTCAACAATTCTTGTATCTTGAGACTGGTTGAATGTCAGATCCAGTACCAGGGGGGTGTGTGGTGTGGGTGGGTGTAAAAGTCCTTTCCATGGAGGTAAGAATTCAGCTGATTCTTTCACAAGCCTGAAACTTAACCTACAAATCCTCTCAACTGCTGTTCCTGTGGATCCTTTCCTCCTTGGCTGCAGTCCCCTTGCCTCTTCTGTGCCTGTGGTCACATAAGCAGCTGTGTCAGCATCATGACATGGGTAGCCTTTGTCCTAATACAGAGGAGACAGGAAGGAGCAATAGGCTCTGGAGAGGTGTGTGATTGTTTTACAGGTTTAAACTTCAGTTAAATAACTTTGTGTTTGGTGTTGTTTTGGTCAAAACTCGGTCGCTTACTTCCAAACAATGTATTATACAGGTTTGTTCAAAAAGGACTACTAAAATTAAATAAAAACACCTGCCACTGGGTTTTCACTTGATTTGAGGAGCTGCATATGGCTGTTCCAGAAGAGATGAAGTGAAGAACCAGGACCATAGTGTATTAAAATGCTACTAAGGAGAGATAGCTGAGAACAGTATGGCAATAGATGGGGAATAGGTCAAAGAAGTTATTCCAGGTACTCTCCCATTCCTGGATTGCAATTTTTTTATCTTATGTATGATGCAAGTGGCAGACTTGATTATTCTTCCACCCCTTAGTGGGTGCAGGGATAATCTCTTAGAAACAGCAGAGCAGTAAGTCATTCTAGACAGGAGAGGGAGGGAATGCAAGCTGCTGAGCTGGGAAAAGGCAGTTGGAGTAAGGGCTCATTCCCTGAGGGAAAGCTGGGCACAGAGGGGTAGTTAAACCCAAACCATGACCTGGCCCATGCTCTCCTCTCTTTCAAAAAGCCCAGCAGGCCATTTAGATCTCTGCAATACCAGCAGTAAGTCTGTAGGCTGGCTGATCATTTTTCTTTCCAGTCCCGTGCTTCTGATACTCAGGCTTCATATAGGTTATGCTAATACTGATGGCACAATCTTCCCAGATTCTGCTGGCTTTTCAGAGACCTGTTTAGTAGTATTTGAGTCTTTGGTGAATGGTTCTCTGTAGCTTTGTGCATGCATGTCCCAGAGAGCAGTTCTACTTAGTGATTCAGTGGATTCTCTGCTAGAAGCTAGATGAAGTGACAGTATCCTTTCTCTGCTCATGATTTTCACAGACATTTCAAGTCTGATTATTTCACTAGTATATATTGCTCAGGGGAATCATAAACATCTCTCACAGGGTTTTGGATTAAAAAGGAATGCAAAACTTTGGTTAAAAGTCACAGACGGTTTGATTGTTATGAATGGTGACATTGTTATATTTATCTTCCAAAAACATCCTCTACAATAGCTGTGTGCTATTTTGCAATTCACATCTGCTAGGAGACTGAATTTGATCTGAGAAAAACCTGAATCTCAAGCTTTGGGTTGACAAAGTTCAATATCTGAAACCCAGAATGCAAGCCGGGCTGGCCTGAAATACAGTGATTTTTGCAACTCCACCTCCTCTCCAGCAGAGTGTATGTTTCCAACATATAATTAACTCTGTATTTCACCTCATTAAGCCTTTATTTTTAGTGAAAAGAAATAATATTATTGTCAGTCCCATCAAACAGACACTGCCATAGGCTCAACAATGCCATGGAGCAAAGCATTAAGAGACAAAACTATTGCTTTATTTTGAATCTTAGGAGGAGGAGAAAATCATCAAGTCATTGGGATTTTGTAATGCATATATTAAGCTGGCTGGCAGAACATTTCAACTGTAATGCCAAGCCAGCCAAAAGGCCTAGCCTATAACCTCTAATCTTATGGAGCTGAACTCTATTATTTGCCATAAAAATTAGATGTTACCAAGTTCTAACAGATGTCTTCAGCAGAAGCGTTTTTATTATTGCAGAAGTTTAGGTAAATGGAAACTGAGCCCCAAATTTTATTTTGTAGATTATGGGACTGCTGTGCTTTGTGGCTGAGGCTGGCATTTTAAACGTGAGTTATAAAAGCTTTTAGAAACCACACTAATTGATGTCTCAGCAGTTCTGCTGAATCACAATAAGAACACAGGCTGCCATGACAAAAAAAATTGTTGCAATAACCAGTTCCCCAACAAACAGGCTCATTTTTTGCACAGTGACTGACACTAGTTAGTGGGTCCATGTTGTGCATCTCCATGGAAGTATTTTAATTAACTGTTCTGAGGAAGCAAGGAAGGCAGTAAGAGAAAAGTCTTCCCAAAGATCTTTAATAAAAACCATCTGGAAGATGCATGATGGGATATGAAACATCTTTATTAATATAGCCCAGAACAGGTGTTTGAATAAAAACAAGTGGGATTAAGATAATCTCAGTATTTGTGTTTTTGTTCAACCAAATAAAGGTCAGAAACCAGAGGAAACCTTGTTTTGACAAAGCCATTTAAGGTAGGATATTGCATTAGCGTGAAACTGCCCTCTTCAGCTTGAAATGTCTAATATAAATCTGAATATATCTATCTTCTGCAGCATGTGAATACAGTTCCCTGTGCCTCCAGCATTGGATTAGAGACCCTGGCTTCAAGAGTGCAGTGATATTCTTTTTCCAATTTAACAATACTATTCAAAGGCACTAGACAGTAAAATGAACTTAATAATTTCAATAATATTCCTCTCTCCCTGAAGGTACAAGGGGAATGAAGTCTTAGATATATGGATCATGTTTGCTTTATGAACTTTTCAGGGAAGAGTTTGCTGGTTTTTTCCTACTTTGCCTCAGGGCATGCTATTTCAATGAGGGGAAAGGTAAAAGCATAATTAAAGAAAGGAGGGTCTTTTTAGTGTTCTGCTTTCTGAGTGTGCTCCAGTGTGACAGCAGCAGGAGTGAGATGTCTGGACTTCATAAGCCCTGAATGGTACTGTGAATGTTGTTGAAAATCAGCTTTCTCATTCTTTTAGAATTATTTCTGTTACATTCATAAGCAATTTTAAATTACAAGACAGACTGTAAAATATCATGCTTTATATGGTACATACTTCTCTCAGTCGTGTTCAAAGATAGAATACAATAATAAAATAATTCCATAAAAAGAAAAAATATCTTGGTTTTACTTTCAAAACCCTGCTACTAGGGAGGTCAATAAAACAGGTTATTGAGGTTACTTGTGAAGTAAATCAACACGAATGAGGTGGAGAACATTGCCCTAGGGAAGCAATCCCATCTTTTCCTCTGTAGTAGACCAATCAAGGGTGTAGTCACTGCATGTGAACCTCTTATGTTAGTCTGGTAGTGTAATTAAAATCCTCATTTTGCACCTTGACACAATTAATTGTTGTTTTCAATTGCTATGGTAGATAGAACAGAAAAATAATGTATTTTCCATCCTCAATTATCTTCACTAAGCAAGCACTTTATGCAGAAGGATTTGCCACTTCTGTACTACTTTAGAAAACTGTACCTCCTACTTTTAAATTGAAAAGCATTTCTGACTTTGAAGAGGTTGTAAAGGATGTGTTTGTCAGGGGCCATATTTCAGTGTGCTTAAAATGGCTTTAGGAAACATTTATTCTCTGAGCAGTTTATGAGAGATGGCTTTGTAAATGCACAGTAGATGCAATCTGCCTTATTTCTCTGTGCCTTGTACATGGTACCATACACTCATTGCTGGTGTTTTTAAAATAGACTTGACCCATAAATCCATGACCTGAAGAAACTGTGGTATGAAGAATGCACTCCTGAAGCCTTCCACATTTTTTTTTCACAGCTGTATTTGTTACCCTCCTGAAAGATTTTGTCTCTCCTTTTGAAATAGCCCATTCATTAAAGGATGAGGTTTGATTTATGGGAGCATTGTATTATTTTTTCCCAAAGAAGAAAGAACTTAGCAAAACTCAGGCGTGTTTGTTTGCCAAGTACGCACATTTTGTGGCAGGGTAGGAAATGGGACGAGGCAAATGCATTGTGTTAACTTTGGGATACAAGGGGAAACACAGACTGTGTCTTTCCTTTGCCATCTGGAGCATGACAGAAGGGAACCAGGAGCACTGCTACTCTTGTGGAGAGCATCAGCATTTAGAAACTTGCACTCTCTTGACTATAAACTTCTTAATTAATCTGGGAGCTGTCCATTGAGGAGTGTCTGCATAAGGAAGTTGAAGCTGGCTCACACCGAATGAAGGAGACCTGTGTCAAAGCTCTTGCCTATGGGCAATTGTTGATTTTGTCTTCTGATAAAGAGTTTATCAGCTCTAGGATGTGTTGCCATGGTGGCAGTTGAAGTCCTTGCCTTGGCTTTCCTGAACTTGAGGGAGACAATGAAAAGGAGACCTATCAGCTCTGCTCCATCCAGAGGGAGCACTCCCCTTGCTCTTCTGCTGCCCCTTGCCCTGTCTTATTTCAGTGGGAGTGATGAAGAAAGAGCAGAGCAGCGAATAAAAAGTAACACAGAGGTTTAGAGGTGCTGCTGAACACTGGAGTCAGAGTAATTTGGTGTCCAAAGAGCTGAACTGTGATCAGAGACAGTGGGGAAACTGAGGTAGTGAAAGAGGGCAGGGGGGTGGTAGAGGCTTATTGGGGCTGTGGGGGAGGAATCACAAACACTGGTGGGCAAGCATTGTATTCAATGAAGTATTTTAAGCCCCTGTTTTGATTAATCATTTCATCACAGAAGTCTTTTTTGCCATCAGCTGAAGTATGGTCTTTACATACAATTATTTCTGCAGTCACATAATTAGTAGTTCAACAGAGTAGATATACAATGACGAAGAGTTAAAGCTGAAAATGCAGCCCTACATTTGTCATTTTCTGACTTCTCAGTCCTTGACTTAGTAACCTGAATGCTTGTCTTTTAAGGTGAGTTTCATGGGGAATGTGCTTAAATTTTCTGTTTCATGACCTAGTTCCTTTGTTCTGAAGATTCAGTGCTGAGGTAAACTGTCAGAGCCCTGACAGCTGGCACCACAACAGAAATACTGGCATTTTTTTAAGCTTCTCTCACAGATTAATTCCTCAAAGAGCTTGCACACTTGAGTGGCAGACCCTTCCAGATCCCACTTCATCATAGTCAACACTTTGACTTTTGCTGAGGAGAGATTGGTCAGGATTCATTTGTTCTCTGCTGCATTTTTAATACATAAAGCTGATTTTCTAGCCAATTCTATCTGGAAATGTGTTTTTCCCAGACAGAAATTGAAAGAATTGTAGCCCTGGCCAGTGTGGCTCCCTGGGTAGGAACTGTAGCTCCCTGGGTAGGCAGCTGAAGATTTCAGTAGCTCTGAAGCTTGCTTCTGTAGGTTTAACATGAATTGCTTTAAGATGATTGATGAATTGTTTTTCCATACCAGGGCTAGTGGGAAGGAAGAAAAATTTTAGCAGTGCAGTATTTGTATATAGGTAGCTATGAAGTGCACAATGCATCCTCAACTGCTGTATGTATGGTGCCGTTTCTACCTACCTCTCAAACTGAGCAATTTGGGTGCAATTAGGTGCAAAAATGCATGACAAACAATGTAATCCCAAAAATGGAACAATATAATCCTAAAACCTGAACAATAGGAGTAAATGTGCATTTCAGTGTTACACATGGCTAGTGATTTGTTTGAACCATGAGTTACCTTATTACTGAACTAGAGAAATAGCTCTTTGATCTTTTTACTTTTTAATTTTCCCTTTGTCCACAAGCTTTTCTCTCACCCTTTCAACCCAGCCAATGCTCTAACCAGGAATGAATACATTACTCTGCTGAAATTTGAACAGAAGGCTAATTCCTAATCAAAATAGGCACTAATTTCTTTCAGTGCAAATTATCATCATTCATTGCAAATTTGCTCTCCTTGAACTATGCCAACATGTTGTACAAATTTCAGCACTTGGAGCCAGCTTCTTATATACATCAAATCAAATAATATAATATTGGCTTTTTATTTTTTCTGTTGCAAACTTGCATGAAAAAAAAAATAGCGTCAAAGACAATGAATAAATATTGTTACTGCTACTGGTATGATGAAAAGAAATATTTAAACTTTTGCTGGGTTTTTATACCAATAGCACATTTTTCAATTTTGTTTTCTAAAGGAATGCCACCTGAAAATGTGGAGAAACTAAATAACAGAACACATTGTTTATCTCTTTATTGCTGAAACAGATCACCCATAGGGAATACAGAGCTTTCAGGAAAAAGATACTGCTGAGGTACCAGTGGAGGTCTTTATTCCAAAACCCAGTGAGTATTATTTTACAAGCATTGCAAAGATGGCATTTGATATTATGAAAAAGACACAGCCTTCAACCATGCTGGGAAAATGGGCCTCCCAGTTGGTGCACTTATCTGTTTTACATTGTTTTTGTGGTCTTGTAGGTGTCATCACATGTATGCCTACACATACCCTGTGTCTTCAAACACGTCTTCCCAGATACAATAGTATTTTCTAGCACCATCTGTTCAAAGGATGGATTTAATAGATTTATAATAATGCCATCAGGCAAATAGCTCTGCAAATTGCAAATATGGTTAAAATGTACACAAAAGATACAAACATTAAACACAGCAATTATGGTTTTCTTTTTGGTCTTGAACCGTGTGTGTGCCTGGATACAATTGCTTTCCTCTGGTGCTGAGTTATAGTGCATATCTCTATGCAAAGAGGATTTGGAACATTTTGTTAATAATGGTTTTTGTTCTTTTGTTTGCTGTTTTTTTTCTTTCAAGATAGAAATCTCTAGTCTAATATAGTGTTCCTTACATGTGAAAAACATTGATTATAGTGTAAATGAAATAATTGAAAATATAAAATGTGTGAAATCTAATTACCTGCTGCTGAAATATCTGCTCCAAGTAGCCTAGCACTGGGGCTGTTTTATTCAAGGGACTTACTTTTTAGGAGGAAGAAACTGCAAAAAGTGAGGAACAATACATTCCAGAAATTAAAAACAGCTTGGAGTGAGATACCTAAGACTTTACTTCTGCCCTCCTTCATTTACAGTATTTTTAAATTAATAAAATATTTTCCAGTCGGAAGTCCGTACAAGGCCTTTGATTTGTTTGCTTTTTAGTCCTGGCTTTGGGAAGCTTCTAGACAAAGTATTTAACATGTATACATTTACCTGAAAATGTGGGAGATGATCTTTGCTGTAAAACAAGAAGGTGGTGGGATATTTGCTAAATCCATGGCAAATCACAAAAAGGCAAGGCTGTATTTCACTTGACAATAAGATGATCTTAAATGCTATAATTAAAACCAAGAGAGTTACTTTCATTAAATAGTGAACCCCCATTGTGCCGATTATCCTCATAATGTTTTGCATAATGCTTGTGAATCTATAATGCTTAAAGATACAAGATGAAACATACTGTAAAGACAGAGAGGAAAAAAACACCACCTACCCCTAAACCATTAATTGAGTTTCTCTTTTTGTTGTGTTATCAGCTTTCTAGAAAACAGATAGGAAACTTCTGTTCCCCTATACTAAGGGTGAATATTTACATTCTGAGGAGAGCAGAGGGTTTTCACAAACAATTTTTTTAGCCACAGAAAAATTTTGCAGGAGGGAGGAATCAGATTTATTGTATTTATTTTTTCTGGTTTGGTAATGCCTTTTTGTTGCTGGAGTAGTTTTTTTGGGTTTAGTTTGTTTGGGTTTTTTCCCAGTGTGGGCCACACCTGTAGCCTCCCTACTGTCATAACCTTGTCCTGTAAAGCCTGTACAACAATGAGAGATTAGCAAAGTGATGCCTTAAGTTTTAGCTTTTGTATTTTTCAGATCCTGTACTGCATTGTGTATAACTCTGAACTCCATATAGAGTGTTAGTGAGCTCTCTTCACATTTTGGTGGGACAAAACAATCCTTCCAGGCCTGAGAACCAAGGCCACCATCAAAGGTACCAGCAGAGGTGAGTTCTTGGGCGTGTACAATGGTTCCACTGGCATGGCAGTGCTTGAAGGGACCCAGAGATGTCTCATCTGCTGTGTTGTGCTGTGATTTGCTCAGCCCTAAACAGCCAAGGCAGAGATGACCACAGCTAGAACTCGATCACAAAACAGTCAGCAAGGAAAGGACTCTTTAGGTCAGGCAAGAGGAGCAACGTTGTGAAACTGTGCAGAAATGGGTTTTAGGTGCTAAGGCCATTCCCTGCCGTGCCCACTGTAACAAACATGTTAAGTTTGTACAGCATTGATCTGCAGTGAGCTGCAGATTTTCCTCCCATCACAAATGAGGCAGAGTGGAGGCCCTGGGGCAGGAGAGGGGAAGTTGTAACCTGGCTCACAGCTGTCACGTTTGTGTCCCCAGCTGCCAGCACGCTGTCTGCTCTCATGTCTGATAAGCCATGCTCCCCTCCCTTGCCTTGGCTTCTGCTGCTTGTAGGCCCTTGGCCAGCTTGTCCTCCAGTAAGTTGCAGGATAAGTCTTCCCATCATCCCTGCAGTTGCCTTGCATTCTCCAGTCATTTCTTATTTTTAGGCAAATGCGCTTTTGGCTAATCTGTGCTGCCTGAGGCACAAGGCCTTTGTGTTCCTTTTCACTGTAATCAAAAAGAACCTGAGAGCAGAAGATGCCAAAAGAGATCAGTTTCCCTTGTAGGCAGCGTAAGCTGAGTGTGTTCATTGACTCCAAAGATGTTTAACGCACTTCTAAGATGAAGCCCTGAATACCTATCTATCCAAACCCAGTGCTTGCAGTGCAAAGGGCTGCATTTCATTTTTATTGAGGATTAATACCATATTTTAAAATTAATTTTCTCCAGCAGCAGTGAATTTTGAGGCTGCGAGGAATGCACTATCTCTCAGAATCAAGATCACTGTGTTGACTAGACCAGATGAGTTCCATAGAACTGCAGGCAGCCTAAACCAGTCTCATCAACAGAATTCATTCCTTAAGAAAACTCAAGGAAACAATTATAGGACCCTTTTTGTTTTCATTCCTGGATTTTATTATTTGGAGTTTTCTTAATGGTTTCTTTCACACATCCTTTCCCTCCTCTTTGCTTTTTGCTGGACAGCATCAGGAGTGCTAACCCAGAGTTGTCAATGTTTTGGGACATACCATTCTTTAAATTAATTTTAGAGGGAAGGAAGGTAATTTAATAGTTTTCATTTAGTGACTACAGTCTGTGTACACAGCTATGAGAGCAGAGGTGTTTGTATGTGTGCATCTGTATATGTGTGCATGAGAAAGCTCATAAATAATAGCAGCTTCTTTCTTGTACAGAACGTTTTGCATGAGAGTGTTTGTAGAAATGTCTGTATGCTTTTTTCATTCTGATGTGACAATAAGAGCACCAACAGAATAGCACCAATGCAATTTCTGGGTACTAGAAAACAGTACCATGTTGGATTATCTATGTTGCAAGTACACAATGGCAGTGTTGCAACATGCCAAAATATCTTCCTCAAGGAACCTCATTTTACTTCTCTGAGTATCTAAATAAATTATGAAAAATATAAAATACAATTCATGAAGTACATAAGAGAAGTGCCTACAAAGCATGGCAGATCTCTAGGAAATGTTGATGTTTTTAGTTCTGTCATCCATCACCATAATGAGTGCCAAAACTCCTTTGAAAATTAGCTGTCTGTGATTAGGCAGGTTTCAGAGTGCAGGTTGTTTCTGTATCTGATTCTGAAATATATTAATATGAATGTTATGCTAATTTGTCTACTTTTGACCTCGAGCTTATCTCAAAGATTCAAGAGGATATTGCCTCATTAAGTATCTCACTTGCAAAGTAAAACTACCTTCACCTTCTCACTTCATTAGATGGAATCGTTACCTTTTTTCTTTTGGGGAAGAGTGAATAAACAAGAGTCCTTCAAGATGCATTGCTTATTTCTACCTCAAGTATAGTTATCTTGTGCATACATAATAGAGGTATTAAAATTAGTATTCAGCTCTAATTCTCTCCAGTCTAACTGATAGTGTTTTGATGAGTTTTGGAGTTTCTGCTCTGTCTGGGAATTTTAGTGATGAGGTAAGGGAGACAGACAGCAGCTTGGTTTTCATAAGCTGAGTTGACCTTGCAGGACACAGAGGCATGAAATGTTTATTGTGAAACTGAATAAATGTTCCTAACAGGCAATGAGTATGCATAAAGGAAAACAAAAACACAGACACCTTTATAAATATCCCAAACTGACCAGGAATTCATATTATTGCATTTCTGTAGGGCAAAATAATCCCACTCAAAATGTATGAGTCACATTTATTTTTAATATTGTAATTTTGATTTCTGACTTTTCTTGACATTGCAGAGAGGATATTCCCCACCCCCCACCCTCAATCAGTGGGACAGTTTAGCTAGATTGTCCTCCCTCCCTAAAATCTTCCCTCCATCTTACCTGCCCGCACCTACAATTTGGAGAGGGTTGAAAAGTGGAGTTTGTACCCATACAGTGATCTAAATTGCATAAAATTAGATTATATTGAAACCAGTCATTCAACTTTGAACCTTGCAATTTTTTTATTTAAAACCTCAGTGAAATACTAGAGGAATACAAAATACTTTACGTATCCTCACTGTCTTTAACTCTTCTCTGAGTCTGACTGATTGTAAATTTATTTTTTAAAAACCTGGCAAGAAAGTTCTTTCATCATTTTACCACTATCGCTAAAAACAAAGAGTGCAAGTAAGTTCTCTAAATGCATGTTTGTCTTTTCAGCCCCACTGCAGGTCTGTTCAACCATTGCAGAATCAGACTGACTCCTCTCTTTGACTTCCAATATCCTAAGTGATCCCTCAGTCTTTCTCTAGGAAATTCTCTCTAGCACTGGGGCTGCCCCCTAATTTTGATTTACTTCTGCCAACAGCCGCAGAAATCCAGGGAGTAAAGTGCAGCCCGGTTCCCTAAACTCTGTGATGATTGCTTATATCATTTGATTTAGCCCAGTGAATGGCCCAAAGAAGATTAAAACGCTTCCTTCTGCTGAGCTGAGATATACTGCTTTGCTGAAATATGTCCCTGACCTCTTCTGCTGATCTGTAATATGGAGGCTAATAGCCCTTATAAGTGTTATCCTACCTAGTGGCACTGCAAAGGCTGTCCTTCTTCATATGTTCCAAGTGGTTTGGTGTGCCTTTTTCTTTCCTCCTCTTCCTCTTAATCTCAGTAAAACACCTTCATGCAGTCTCCTGAGGGTAACATCACATCTCTCTGTTCAAATCCCAGCACGTATGGCTTCATCTCTCCCTTCCCACAGAAGTGTGGCTGACACGAGTCATTCATGCAGGAACCACTCACAGACCTGCCTTCAGCCAGGTGATGTGCTCAAGTTACAGAAATACCCTTCTGCCACCTAAGGAGAGGTGGGACCTTCCTGCAAGCCAGCTTATCCTTCTGGGACAGTTCCAGAGAGCTTCAGGAGCAAACCACTGCACAAGGGTTTGAAATGCACTTGGATATGTCCAGGTATTCATTTGAGCCAGACTGAATACTTCCTGTGTCCAGTCCTGTGCTACTCAAACATCCTGGGGGTGGGTGACTCCTTCCCAGAGTAACACAAACTTCTAATCAGGACGTTAAAGATTGTACTTAGTCCTGTGATTACTAATGAAAAATTCAGTTCCTGGGTGATCTATGTGGATGCACCCTAGTGAAAGTGTGTTACCCTAAGGGGAAATGTAGACCTCTGTAAAGCTACTGTAGAAAAGGACTAATATTTTCTAATTCTGTAAAAGTTGGCCTTTATTCAAGGAAGGAGCCAAGGTAGTTTAGCAAAGTAAAAGGCTGAAGGTCATTGAATGAATGATAAATATCATGCCATATAGAGAGCAGAAATAACCCCTTGATAGAACCGGAGCAGTGCTTATCTATGCACACTGCAATGATGCTGTTTATTTTTGGGATAAAAACTAAATTACTTGTATATCCTCTTGGCTATTCTTTCCTTCCTACCCTCACGTATTTCTCATTGCTTTTATTGCACAGAACAACAATGTTGAGAGATAAGAGTATATAAATCTTATTTGGGCCACTGGAAAGTATTTGCATACTTTTTTTTTTCTTAGTTACTATGCATTGAGATAATGTAAAGCAGAAATGCAAATACTTTCACAAATTACTAATTTTTGCAGAAAAGCAACCAACGAACAATCAAAACCAGAACAGGACACAGTAAGTCACAATATAAAAGCCAAGGCTCAGTCCTGGCTTGGCAGCAGTCACTTAGTATTTCAGTCTCAGATATTCCAGTGGAATCTGCCAGTGCAGCCAGGGGTAATATTTGCTGAGAAGTCAGTCAGATGTCAGCTTCAACTTCTTAAAATTGCTCTGTGTGCTGCTGAGAATGATGGCAAAATCCTATTTTCTCTTTCATTATTTACAGTTCAGAAATATTTGTGCTGCTTTAATGATCTGTCCTCTATATGTTATTTTTGTTGCCATATTCTGGAATTCAGATTTTTGAAGGATACATCAATTAATTAGATGTTAATTTCAGGAGGTTGGGAGGGGCAGAGGGGGTGATTGATGGAGGGAGTCACTAGTGTTTCTCTTAACAAAGTAACAATGCCTGGTACTTGTTATCCTCCTATTTCTTATTGCTTTGCAATATGTTCTTAGGAGCAGACGTTATTTACTATAGAAACTTAAATGTCTTTATTGACAAATAGCAGGAGACAGACCCTCAGGAAGAGTGGCTTCATTAGCATGCAGCTTATACTCTTTTTCAAGAATATGTTTGAGCCTTTGCACTTTTTTTTGAACACTAAAACGCTGATAGTATATGACAGTGGGAATAAGTGCAGCTGGCAGGATAAAACCAATGGTTTAAAAAGCCTCAATCTGTTTTCCTGATCTGTTTTCACCATGTGTGATACAGTCTTAAAAGCTATACATTTTTGAAATGATGGATGCAGTATTTATAGTAGTGATTTTTGTATTTCCTTTTGCCAAGGAAGGGCAAAGAACTTAATTTTATATCACACAATTTACAAGCAAGGTATCACAAAGTTCTTTTCCAAAGAACTGCTACTGGGTGAGGACAGAAGCTGTGGGAACGTGACTGTAATAGTAACTGCTTCATTTTAGATCCTCAGCTTCATTTTTAAGAGCCTCATTTTGTGTAGACTTTTCATCGACGCAAAATGTCAGAAGGGAAAGACAATGCAAAGAGTGCCTGAAGGGTTTTCTTCCACCTGTGTGAGCAGCCACCACCCCTGTGCTCAGCAAGGAGCAGGAATTCCTTCCCCCTTTCTCCCTGGGAGGGTTCCCACTGGCCATGGACAGCAGAGGCTTTCCCAGGGGAGCCCTGTACAGCTCCTCTGTGGCACACTCTGCTTTTCCCATGTGGAATTCGTCCCCTGCCTCAGAGTGCTGATGAGGTTACAGCAGAGGGGCTGGGACCGGCTGGCTTCTGTCTCCCCCCTCAAGGAGAGCTGATGAATAAGGACGAGTTACTGCTACGGCTCTTTCTGGTCGTAACAGTAAAATCACACTGAGAAGAGAAATTTTCCGTAAATTTTTCACAATTTTCTATAAAATCACATTGAGAAGAGAAAAAAATCTGGTTTTCATGAGGAACTAATAATCCTCCATTAATGGAATCCATGGGCTACTATGTGTGAGCAGCTACTTGTACATCTTCCAGACCAGTTTCTCTTCCTCTCACTGACAGGCAAATGAAAGCAAAGTCCTCCTTGCAGTGTCTTCCAATGGATTTGTACTAAATTAAAGAAAATATCACCCCAGCACATGGAAACAAATCACCTTGTCTCTCCTTATTAGTTCCCAACCTAGCTTACTTCTTTCTGAGGACTGCTTAGTACCTTCTCACTCTTTCTTTTCCTTACTGTTCTCAGAGCTGCTTACCTTCCTCTCCTGAACCTGTAATTCTCCTAAATTACAATAATAGCCATTAATGTCAAAATTGGTGTCTAATCCCTGTGCTAATCTAAGAATTAAGCTTACCCTGGTAAGTTTGATGTAGTTTTGGGACACTGTTACATATTTATTTCCAAAAGAAGCACATGACCCATGTTTTGTGCCTATCTACACATGGGGGAAAAGTTTCTAGAATACACCATCATGTAGAGACTTTGTTCAGTGCCTTAGCTTGAAAAGATTATCATAAAACAGAAAAGCACAAGACCGGTGTTTCAAAACCAAATTTTATAAGTAGTAAAAATAATGAGAAGTGATTGAGATGTAACAGACGTGAAGCAAGGCAGTGCAATGAAGTTTAGTGTACAGCTCTTTTAGAGGAAAAGAATATTTGCTACGAGGCTCAGATTTCTGAACATCTTGAGCAAACAACATTGAGGGCAATTTGGAAAGAAGACAGTGAGTACTTTCAAGGATGATTGTTTCACACTGAAGATAATCTGGAGTAATAACCTAGAGACTGTGGCCTGCTTACAGGGGTTTTTTTTGTTGATTGACTTAAGGTTTAGTAGCAAATGTTGAACAGTTGAAAAAAAATTAAAACTCTTTCATTCACACCCTTGAAAGCATCTGCTGAAAAGAATTGCTTAGTTTTGCACAAAATAAGGAAAATGTGCTTGGTATTCAGACCACTCACAGCTATGATTGTAAAGATAAGCTTAAAATGCCTTCACTGAGTTTAACAATATTCACATTTGGCTTACAGAGGAATAGAAAATATGACATGCAGCTTAAATTGCGTAAAATGATACATTAATTTATATTATTAGGACAAGAAAATGTAACTGAATTGTCTTTTGGTATCAGGAGGATGATAGTAAAAAAGACAGGATCCTGTTTACATATTTTATATTTGTAGGTTATGGGATAAAATGTTTTTATAAATAGTGTTTACATCACCAAAGGTCTGACATACTACCTGTTAAAATTAATGACAGATTAGCCACTGAGCTTTGGACTACCTATTAAATCTGTGGGAATTGTGCCATTGCTGCTAATACCAAAGTTGAAAATTTTAAAAGCAAGTAACATGATATTTTAGCATAATTTATTAAAATTATGCTAAACTATATAACAAGACCTGTATATACATCTCCAGTCAAAAAAAAGCTATATAACAAGACCTGTAAATACATCTCCAGTCAAAAAAAGTCAAGGCTGCTTCGCGTGAAACCTTAGTATGGAATTAAATTGATGGTATTAAAGTCTGTAGCATTTAATTCTTTATCTTTTCCTTTTTTTAATATATATAATGCTGGGAGCAGTCAGTGAATTGTGAGAAGGTTTCAGTTCAAATACAGGTTTATAGTTACGAGAGAGGATGGTTAGAGTGATGGTTTAGTCACTGATATTTTATCAATCTGATAAATAATAAAGTTGGGACACAGTCACTTACTGATGTAACAGTAAGATGTATCAGCTGTATTAATATATTTAGCTTCACATTTACTCTTATTGATATTATGTCAGCATAATGTAATAACAAAAAAAGTGATTGTGTCTTAATTTTGAGATTTTCAGAGGACAGTCATTCTGTTCGATCCTGAACTGGTACCTGGGCTTTGACATATTTTTATAGTTTTATAGGGAATTTAACATTTTGATCATTTGGGAGAAATACAAAACTGTACTGAAATGTTTATGTGCAGATAAACAACCCCCCCTTGTTTTAGATGCCATTTTTGGCACATAGTTTGTCCACTTACATGTGAACACACTGGTCTTTTCTTTGATAATGACAAAAATTTTGTAACACAAAATACATGTGCTTCCTCAAAGCAACAACAACAGTGAATGAGAACTTATGGAAAAAAGATAACATAAATTTCTGTCCAGTTTCAAACTAATGTTTTTTTCCTACTGCTCTGATAATGGCTAAATATGTTCCTATACTTTTTGTTCTACTATAATTCAGCTAACTAATTGTCCAGTAATTCAGAATTCCTTGGTTTTTTCCTTTATAGTCTCTGATTCAACAAAACAAGTAATCAAGGTCTTCACTGCAGAGGGTTCACTTTCTGGCTGTGTA
Organism: Drymodes brunneopygia; assembly: GCA_013400955.1. Classification (NCBI taxonomy): domain Eukaryota; kingdom Metazoa; phylum Chordata; class Aves; order Passeriformes; family Petroicidae; genus Drymodes; species Drymodes brunneopygia. The sequence goes on along the minus strand of VZTZ01045544.1, from coordinate 1,169,577 downwards.
TACATTTGTGTCGTATAAATGGTATTTTTTACACATTTAGGTCCTCACAGGGCAGGCAGGTAGATGACAGAATTTCTTCTGACAGCCCAGAGCAAACTGATATAATACAAATGAGTTCATTTAGAAGTTACCATCCTCTTCTGTTATTGATTTGTGATGTTCCATCTGCTAATGATGTATTTGTTTAAAGCAAGTTTTTCCATTCATCTTTAGCCCATTAGTGGGTTTTGAGAATTTTTGGCATGTGGTCAGTTATTCCAGAGGTCTCATGGCAACAGCTGGAACACGGGAAAATCTGTGCAGCCTGGAGATGGTTTCCAGACATTTCATTTCAATCTCATATATTGTAGTGGAAAAAATCTTTCTTTGTGGTCAGTCATGAGAATATTTTTGACATCCACTACTTTGTGAGTATGCAAGGACAAAATAATCTGGGTAATGATGACTACCAAGTGCTTTTCAAAGACTGGCACTCTGCCTCGTCAACACATCTGCCAAGATCAGATTTTTTAATATTAAGAAAATAACAGTCTATTTATAGATTACAGAGACCTTGGGCTTTCTGAGAGCAAATCTTGCCTTTCTCAGATGGATGAACACAAATGAACAGAGAGCACTGCAAACACAGAACTGTGGAAGGTGCATTACATCTTCGATGCTCATAGAATTTGATGTAGCTACTAAAATCAGTGCAAATGGGAGAAGATCCTTTGTGTTTGGAGTTTTACCCAGTCCTTAGGGTATGAATTCCGCTTTCTTTCTTTCACTTTTTGACTAAAAGGAGTTCTGAACTTCTTACATTCAGTCATCAGTGCAGCCCAGATGACTCTCCTGTCCAAAAGTCTGTCTTTTTGAAATAGAAATCCATAATTTATTAATCTCTGTTTAAATTGAATTCACTTGTGATCACCCCAGTCAAGGTTATTTCTGCAATCAGTTTTCCTTTTCTGTCCTTGCCAGTTACCAAAACCTCATCTAAAAACAGCACAGAATCATCTCTTACTGACTCAGGAGGTATTTGGTGGTTTGTTTTCCACTGCATCCTGAAATACCTGTACTTTATAATTGTACTTAAGATTTATTAGTCACTCCAAACTCACCCTGTTTCTGTTATTTACACATTTTATTTCTAGTGCATAAGCTTTGACGTTTGTGTTATAATTAAGCTATTTAGGATTAAATTTTTTATTTTTTACTTAAAATTATGTGTAAAACCAAAGTTTGATTGCTGATGCTTATTAGTGACTGTAACTTCTGTGCAGTTTTAGCCTTTCTTTCCTTGGACAGCTTTGGAGACTCAAAACTTTCTCTCTAGAACTCTACACTTGATGCTGTGTTGTCCAGAAATTATAATCATGAAAAAGGTATCTTCAGAAACAGTCAAGCCCAGCAGAAATCCAGTGTTTAATGATGGCAACCAATTAAAGCTAAATCCTACAGAGCTTGATTATAGTTCTGTTTCTTCAGTATCTGCTCTTCCATCTTACAATGGTATTTTATTTTTTGGTTTGATTTACACCATACACAAACAGCTCTGTTTCTGTCCTCCAGCTCACCGATACTACCATCTTCCTTGCTGAATATCTGTTTATCTGTTATTTTTCTTTTGTGTACTAAAGCCAGATGGAGATTTGCCTGACTTTTTTTCCTGACCTTCTCCCACTACTACTTTGTTTCTTTTTGTCATTTCAACCTCGTTAAATGCTATTTAGATGGCTAATTTCTGTTTTAATTTGTCACTGACATTTGTGCCAAGGTGTGTTTGTTGGCATTTCAGATGGAGACCTGGACTCTTGGGACACACATTTTTTAATGAGCAGCCTATTTGATTGGATGGTAAACACACAGTGAAAATCAATCACTTAAATGCATTTTTAACCCAATCTTGTTAAGAGTAGTTTTTATTTCCTACAGGCACATTCACTTTTTATTTCCATTTCCAATCGATTCCAAACAGTTCCAACAAGTTCAACCCGGTTCTAACCAGTTCAAACTGGATTAAACCAGATCTCACTAGTTCAAAACAGATAAAATCAGTTTGGACAGGATCTAATGGGATTTAACCAGATCCCACCAGTTCTAACCTGATCCAGCCAGCTCCAAACTGGTTAAAACCGAATCCAACTGCACCAAACCACATTAAACCAATCAAAGAGGTTCTGACCAGTTCAAACTGGATTTAACTGGTTCATCTGGTTCAAACTGGATCCAACAGGTTTAAAGGCTGAAATCCTGGTTTTTAGAGCCCAATATTGGGGGGTGGGGAAAGGGGGTGAATTTGAGGGGATTGGGGCAAATTTTAGTGACCTTAGGGTATTTGGGTGGCTTTTCATAGGATTTTGAGATGTTTGGGGGGCACTTGGGGAGTTGGTTGAAATGTTCATGGTTTAGAGGAATTATGTGTAGATTTTTGGTGAATTTGGGGGTATCATAGGTGAACTTGGGAGGAATTTTTGGAAATTTTCACATATTTTGAATTCATTTTGGGATATTTTTGGTGGACCTGTGTAAATTTTGCATTGATTTTGTTGCTTTTAGGTGGATTTGGTGGCATTTCGAGCGGATTTTGATGGAATTTGGGGATTTTGTAGGATTTTTGGAGTGAATTTGGGTTATTTTATGTGAATTTGGAGATATTTCAGATAGATTTGGGGGAATTTGTGTGATTTTTTGAGTACTTTGTGTATGTGGTGATTTAGAGGCCTTTTTTTGGAGGGAATTTCATGGGATATTGAATTTTGTGGATTTTTATGGGATTCTTGCATTATTTGGGATATTTTCATGAGAATTTATGTGAATTCAAGTAGATGTTGGGGTATTTTGGATATATTTTTTTGTCTATTTGGGGGGATTTTGGGGGGAATCTGATTTTTTTGTGGAATTTTGTTATATTTTGATGGAATGTTTGGCAATTTGGGGTTATTTTAGGATGTTTTGGTGTGGATTTCTGTGGATACGATGGTATTTGTGCTGATTTTTGGGCTATTTCGATGGGATTTTGAAGAATTTTTTGTCTATTTTTATGGGATTTTGGGGTCATTCTGATGGATTTTTGGGCTATTTTTAAGGAATTTTCTAGAATTTTGTGAACTGTAACCCCTACTGATGCATACCAGGCACATACCATTGCAGCTGCTCGTATGATTTTACATTTTACCTCCAACTTACAATAGAAAATGGATAAAGCTGCAATTAGAAAGTGAAGCAGAAACAAGTTGTGCTTTTCTCAGATTAAGCTGGGGCTTTCAGATGTTCCCTCATTCTATTGGAACTGAAGAGCCATGAAGACCTTTAGTGGTCCCTGTTCAACAACTTTGACAACCGCAGCCTTACACCAGGGCTCGAGTTAGAAACACAAGGAATGCCAAGGGATGGTTTTACTCCCGAGGCTGTCAGCCACAGCACCCTGGCTTATCCATTCTCCTGCCATAGTTACAGTTCCTGGTTTATGCCCAGTGGGAGGAAATTTAATAAAATCCAAATCCTTGTTAGCAGTGTAGAAAAATCACCCAGGTAGACCTGGTGGCTAAGGAATTGGCTCTCAGGTCACTGAGCCTGTGCTGCTCAGAGATGTACCCCACACTGGAAAGAGGGAGGAGGTTTGGAAATGTGGGAAGAGCAAACCTGTCTTTACAGATCCCATCATAAGGTAGACAGCAAGCCATGCTGGAATGCTGAGCTGACCTTTTCAAACCTGGTATTTTCCCCATCTCCTGCTCTCCAATCCCAGCTACAGCCAGAGAGGGACATTCATCATCATTTACCATCAGTACTGCAGGAGGGGAAGCAGAAGGCTCTCCTGGTCCCATCTCCACTTCCATTTGTCATGACAGAAATAATGGGAAAGCAGAGCTGGCCATAACAATCCAGTCTTTTCCTAAAAATGTGCAGCACTGGCAGTGACTTGATGGCAACTGGTTCAAAGGCGAGATAGCACAGTCGCTGTTTTCCTGAGCTTCCTGAGGGAATGTCAGGTAAATCTATGGATGGGACATGTCACAGGGCAGCCTCAACCTGCAGCACAGAGCCCACCATGGCACCTGGGGAGAGGAATCCCCCCAGGGCCCTTGCTGGGGGCTGCTGGAGAGTGCAGCCATGAGCGTCTGTTCCCTGGGATGGGGGAGGTTAATTACTGTGATCAAAAATATCCAGAGGGGAAAACGTTACACCAGATATTACCAATTAACCCATGTATCTAAACATGACAATTGCTGCAATTAATACACTTGCACTAATTACCAGTCTGTGGGAGGGAGGGGGGAGGCAGCTTGCTGTCCTGCTGGAGCAGCAGATCCCAGGCCCAGCTGGGGTTACTACAGAGGGTCCCACCTGGAGTTGTGCCAACGTGAAAGTGTCAGAGGTCACCAGAGTGTTTGAGGGGGTCTCTCACTTTCAAACCAGGCCAGGGCATCCAGGCCCTTTCACAGAACTTGTTAAACCTTCGGGAAACCAAACCTGCTCACAGTGGCACCATGGTGTGTCCCCAGCTCAGTGTGAATAAACTGTTCTGCAGCACTGCCATCACACAGGACTGAGACTGGGAGAGGAGCTGATCCTGTCCCCAGCCTCATCCCCTGCAGGCTGCAGACCCCACCATAACCATGCCAAGGGTGGTGGGGGAAGATAGAAAAATGACTGAAGAATTGAAATCACAGAAGTTTGTTGGTAGTTGTAGCTGAGCTTGCTCAAAGCAACATAGTCAGATGTAGTATGTGAGCAGAGTGTCCAGACAGAACATCCAAACAACAAGGCTGAATATTTACTTTGTGCCCAGTGTTAAGGATAAATGAGCTCTCTGCTGTCACCGCATCATGTGTTGGGAAATCAAATCAGTCCCCAGTATTCCCAACATGCCTAAATACAGAATGATTTTCAAACACTCTCTCACACACAGATTTTATTCTTTATTCTTTACTTTTCTGTTTCTATTTTTTAGTTTATTAATCTGGGACAGAAGATTACATAACAGTAATGGGACATACAGCCTAGTAAAAATGGGCTTAATCCATAAACAGACCTTTGTCCAGGAGCTCCTGATTTAAAGGTATGTATGTGTATGTATTTTTACTGTAGGTAAGCAAGGCTCATGTGACTTCATTCTATAATGTTCACAATGTCTTTAAACATGAATATATTAAAAAATATGACTATGTAGAACCTTTTCTCCTCTGATCTCCTTCTACAATGGGGTGACTCACTTAGTGGGTGGTGGAAAGGCTGTGGATATTGTCTACCTGGACCTTGGTAAAGCCTTTGACATTGTTTCCCACAGATTTTTCTTGTTCACTGCCCCACACACTACTTTACCATACCTTTTTGTTTTGGGAGATGACACCATGCTTCTAGTCCTGGGAAATTAGGCCCAGGATCTTCTACCTGCTGTCATGGATAAAAAAACCCAAACAAACCAATACACCAAAAAATCTCACAAAAACCACCACAGAGATATAGACTGAATTTCAGAATTTTTCCTATGTAAACCTGTTTGCTTCCTTCACCTTAAATTCTGGAGCATCTTTCCAAAACAGTTGTGTGAACCCATATGTTCTGATAGAGACTGTCACACCAACTCCACTGCCTTATCAGACACCAGATTCTACAATGGAAGTGTGAACGCCCCACTGAAAGGGAAAAGACTGACAGATTGGGAAAATTCAGAAATTAAACAAGAAGACACAGGAAGGTGAATTTCTTAAATTTTACTACTCACAAAACTACTTATTTTTCTTGCCTGCAGATTTAAAGACATATGACTGAGCTGTCACAGTGGCACAGAGTAGACATAAAGAACCATGAATTGTTCTGTCTGACTAAGTCAAGTATCTCAGCTCTCCAGTGCTTCCAAGCAACAAAAGCCTCCAAACAAAAGAAGTTGCTTTTGTTCTTTTGGTTTTCATTTAACTCAGAAAATGTGACTTTGAGTTCATTTGTACTGAAAAGAAGTAAGGGACAGCGCACTTCTCTGTTTTAAAACTTCAAAATATGGCTATGAAATGAGACTTGCTTGCAGTATTATTCTAAACACAAGAATATTTAAAGTCAAGTTATATTGGATTTGGAGCTATGTCTTCTCCACCCCTCTTGAAACAGCTTGATTTGGTGCCCAGGTAGGAAATCTCCAGAGGTTTCATTTAATGATACTTCAACAAAGTATTTTTCCAGTATGTGGTTGAGACTTCCAAAACTGGTGATTTTTTTTTTCTGTATTTAATAGCCCTCCACTATGTCTTCTATTAAGTTATTCAGTTGTCCTTTGAATTCAGCTGAACCTTAAGCACCCATAGCACCCTGGAAGAAGATGCTGCAATGCTTGCCCATGTTGTATGAGCAGCATCTCCCTTTTCACTGTTTAGAATCTGTTGCCTCCCAAGTTTCTTTGTTGTCTCCCCATCTTTGTACTGCAAGGGGCAGTAAGAAAGAAGTCTTTTTTAATCCAGTCCATGGAGCCACTGTGGTAATGGTCTGCTCCTACTGACTTTCCAAAAATAATTTCTTTCTGTTTTGTAACATGTACCACTGTTCATGCTAATACACTGATTTTTTTTCTCTTCACCTCCATTAGTAAGCCCTGCTCTGAGCAAGGTTATATGACACAGAAAAATGGGTTGGCTTCTAAAATCTTTTGTTGTTATGTTTTGAGTGGTAGTTCACTTTTTCTAGCTTAAAGGTAACTAGTATTTTATCATGGGTTGCTCTTAGATGTATACTTGCATATATACACATATAAGTTATAACATGTTTCTGTAGGAACTGTGTCCACAACAGGTTAGATAGACTGTGTCTCCATTAGGTTTTTTGGGGGGTGTAAGAAGCAGTGTGGTTTCAAAGCAAATACTGTGATTGTCTCCTTATGCTGCATTTTGGTTCACTTTTCAGAAAGTTTTCACGTATTATTTTAGAAGCATTTAATCAAGTTACTTGGTAATTGTGTTCTTTTAAGTAATATTAATTTTTTTACCGCTTATTTGAAACTATAATATAGTCTTACTTATCTTGTATAGATAATGACATAGTAAGTTTTCCATTGTCTGTTTTGTTTCAAATGTTATTTCTCCCAGTTGTAGAACACTGTGATTTCACTGCTTTGGTGATTCTTACATTAGTTTGCAGGAAAAAAAAAACTGTTTTAGAAAAAAAAATTACTACAGAAAGCTGAATTAATGGATTATAATGTTATCAGTGAAAAAATATTAACAAGATCTAACTAGAATACACAGAAATCTCAGAGGGTCAAATGATACACCTTTTATTGATTCCTTTAGTGTATGTCTTTGTTATTTCTGGAAGTTTAAATGGCAAAACATTTAAAAATAAAGCACAAACTTGAGATAGCAGCACTGAAGGAGAAGACACATGCACGGATCTTGATCCTTAGCTATAAAGGCAAAATTCTGCATTGGTCATCTCACTAGTTGTGCTTTGTTAAAAAATTATTTTGCCAGTGAATAGTGTCATAGGTCCCTGATTTGTTCCTACAAGTGATCTTTGCTGTGATAATGCACAAGTCCATCACCTATTTATTGCTGGGATCATAGGCCTGAAGTGTTCCAAGGCTCTCACAGTAACCTCTGTAGGAGAAAGTTTGTCATTAGTGACCGCTTTAAACTGGCCACGTTTGTTCCAGCCAGACTTTGTGTGACTTTTGGTCATGAGGATTGTTGGCTTGGCACAGGAATTCTCTGGGTCCCTTTGGAAGTTGTTTCAATGTGTTCTGCTGTTTTGCAGTTCTCCCTCATTTGCAAGTACACTCAAGATGCAATGGAGGTTCAAGGACTGTTCATTCATTAACCTCTGCTTGGAGTTTCAGGATATAAATTCATGTGGATTCTTCTAGAGCTGATTAAAGATCTGTGCTGATGCTTTTGTTTGCAATAATTTTGAGGCTAACTACAGATAAGAAGAATAATTACTGAATTGTAGTTTAAAAAAATAACAAAATGAAAAAAAGAAAAAATACACCATGATTTGAGGGTTTTGTAAAATAAGTTTAATTTTCTATGGGTTTCCAGCTCGGAGATTCATCTACACTGTGTGTGTTGATATATAATACACAGTTCCCACTATGGGAAATAAGCAGAAAAATATTATTACTTTTGGTTTTTTAAACCTTTTTTCCCCCAGTAACAATTTGCAATTTTGGCACTTGCATAATTTAATTCTTTTCTTCTGCGGTTAATATTTTATCCCTCTAGTATGTTCAGCTATTCCTGATTTTGCATAAGCACAACATAAATCTATCAAAACCCAATGTGTTTATATAGAAAATAAAAAATAGCATTTTATCCTGCATGAAAGGTAAGGAAAACAAAAAGCAACAATAGCTGAAGATGCATGTTCTTTCAACACATTCTTTGTTGCAACTTCATTAAATGCAGTCAAGAATCAAAAGGAAAATAGATGAGCTTTTTATCAAGAGCTTTAACAAAATCCTCAGAAGACATGAAAAAACAAACGATGAATCTGAAATCCAGTAAGTGAGCATTTGACTTAGGAATTAGTTATTCCAAGATGAAAGGCTAAACACATTAAGTAAGAACTATGCTGGCCAGGAATACAAAATACCAGAAGTAGCCTTAGACATCCAACAGTTTAGAGTGTGAGCCATAGATCTTTATAAGTCTTTACATTCACACCATGTGATGGACAAACTCTAGGCTCAGAGCCTTTCTCTGTGTATCCTTGGGGAGTGAAGTCACTGGGATTGTTGGTGAAATTCACGGTGGTTTCTTAAGGACTCTCTTCCACTCCCAACACATGCAGTGGTGCACATTTTCATGGATTCTCCCACACCTGCCCCTCTGCTTTTAGGCCAGCACCTTACCCACTTGCAGAAAAGCATCATGGAGCATGTCAGGAAAGAGTGAAAGCCAAATCTTTTTCTATTTCATGGTTCATGTTTCAGCTGCTACCATCACTAGTACTTTGCTGGCACTTTTTTGTGTTATCTGTAAGTTTCAGTTCAAATCTGAGCCTTGGATAGTTCCAAAATTGTGACTCATTTCCCTTCCAGGAGCAGTCAAGAACAAAGATGTGGAAGATGAATACAAGTATAGAAGGAGTGGGGAGGGAGAAAGAGGAAATCAGAGGTTTGTATAGGAGAGGGAGGATGAGTGAATGTAACCTCCTGCTTCAGTAAACACTCTGGCTCTGCCCTGGGGTTGAATTGAGAATAAGGTTTAAAATTTAGGATCTGTTAAAGCACTTTAAAGCAAATGAATGAGTGAGATCAAATTTATAACTCATCCTTTCCACTGGAATAAGTTTATGCATTTTTGATTTCTTGCAGCTGAAGAAGAAAGTCCTAAGGGCAAAAATTTAAGTTTCAGAAATATGCAGGGTTTAATAGTTGCAATAATAGGCCTTTTTCCTGAAGGATCTGAAATAGATGCATTTAACTTACTGGAAAGTAATTGCAGCCTTCAATTATGCAATAAACACCCTTTTTATTTAGTTCATGCAGTATTTTTGCTTGACTTTTTAAGTATTAATAGCTGCACAGTGGAAGGGATTGGTAGCAAATGCAGTTTGTTTTTGAAAACTTGAAAAATAGCAAACAATCTATTATTGGAGCAAATTCTCTTGTGCTGAAAAAATAGGAAAAATATCAAAACTATTTACTAGCAGAAGAAATTGCACCCTTTTTTGCAAGATTTTTAGCTTTCCCTTAGAGGATCAGCCTTCTTCTATATTTAATACTTTGCCTTTCTTTTAGAAGGGTGGAAAAGTTTGTTATATGTTTGCTGTCTCCTGCTCTTCTGCTTGCAATAAAGCTTCACTAATGAGCAACAAAGTTCTCCATCCAGAGCTGCTAATGAGTGTCTCAGTGTGCAGTGACTGAAAGTGGGTCCTTCAGAAACACAGCCCATCAAGTGTCACTTGTAGCAAGACTAAACCCAAAGGGAAAGGAAATAAGTGTCTGTCTTTTGTCTTGAACCTGGAAACGTAGCAGTGTTGGATTAATGCACATGGTAAAGCTGAGACTGAAACTGAGGGAATTGCTGGTGCCAACATTAAAACAGAAGTGTGGTTTTACGAATTGAAGGTATTACTCCAAGCTACCAAGAGTTTTGGAGCATAGTAGGTTGGCTTGCAAGAAACTGGGAAAGGATAATTGGGATTATGTTTTTAGTCTCTACACCTGGACTAGTTTGATCTTCTAATACCCTTATTTTCAGTACAAAAAGTATCTACTCCTGATGATAAAAAATATTATCACCTTTTCTTTGCCACCTGACAAAAATATTTGGGCTTAATTATGATCTCGGGAATTTAAACAAACAGAAGACCTGGCTATTTTTATTTCTGTTTATGCCATATAGGCTGTCTATGAAACCTCTACAAATAAACTACAAATTTTAAAGTGAGATTTAATATACTATCTTTTTAAAAAATGTCATGCTACTTAATTGGGCAGTTCTCTGTGTCCTCTGGTTCTTGAAAAAGGAGATTAATCCAATTGTTTCCCATATTAAATGTCTTCTTAACTGGTTGCTATGACAATTGTCTTCATTTTCTTCCTTCCTTGTAGGTTTATCTCTTTTTGATTCTATAGAGGGAGTTTGCCAAGGTAACAATTAAGAAATTTCTCCTATTTTTTTCCCTACTTCAAGGACTTTGTATTTTGAAAAAGAAAATTAAAAAGTTGCGTTCAAAGCCTTACATTTCCAATGTGTCTATTCTGATTCTGCCTTTTCAGCTTTAATGAAATATACAGAATTTTAGTCTTTTCAAAAGACATATGCAATAATTCTTCACTTAAGAGAAACTAAATGTTTTTGTTGCCGTCAATTGAACCTCTAATGACTAGAACAATAAATATATAAGAATTTACTGTAGAAAATACCACATATACAGAGCCCACAATGCTTGTGCAGGAGAGTTTAAGTGACTACCTTATACAGCTGCCCAGCAGGATTTTCAGTGATTTGATTATGCAGAGAATCTTGCAGAAATCTATTTTTAAAAAGTGCTTGACAAAAAGAATGTTGTAGCTGGAAGGAAGAATAAAGCCTGGCTTTGCTAAGTCAGATTTACTTGTTTCTTGTTCTCAAATGTTGAAAGTGTGGATACATTAAAATTTGAAGTTTTTATTTGATTTCTCTGAAAGCTCTTGAAACAAATTACCTAAATAATTTTATAGTCATCTCCTGAAGCTTTTAAGAGAAAGGTAAAAGCAAGAAGAGGTTTAGTTTGCCCTTTCTTGTGCAAGTAGTGTCAGAGTCACAATTCTGAAGAATGATAAAAAAGGGTTTTTTTAATGATTCCTTCAGCCTTTCTGTTTATAAATCTCAGCTGTGCATTTGTATCATTCTTCTGTTATTTTCTTCTTACATTTCGTCTTTTAAACTCAGAATAAGCTAGCTGTTCTTTGTTCTGGAAATCTTCTTTACTGCTTTTCTTTGAGATCTTTACCTGACCTTCCTTAGCATCTTCACCTTCAGATTCAACTTCTTCCTGCAGACAGCTATGAACTATTGAAAAAAGAAGTAAATAAATGTCATTAAACATCCAATACAAATGAATCACTAAAAAAATATTCTCACACATTTATCTTACAAGTTTCACTTCATCTCTGCAGTCTCTGGTTAATTTTCTACCTTTTCTTGGATTAATTTTCCTCATTTGCCTGAGGAATTTTTAGGATAAGGACAGAAGAATAGTCATGCTGTGTAATACTTCAGCTCAATGAGGTGGCATTTGACACTGGCCATTATGTGTGAATTGAAGGGTGTAGTCATTACATTATGTGCAGAATTTCTTCTAAAACTCTGAAAGTTTGTGGCTGAAGGACTACTTGTGTCAGAGGCAATCTCTTTTCATATAAGGTCAGAGAATTTCTTTCTTTCAAGAAGGAGGCACCTGAATTTTCAACATTCACACCACACTGTTTTCAGTGAGTCCCAGACCTTAACGGAGAGAGGATTCTTTGTTTTGCATTTTGCACCTTATACCTGCTTTCCTGATTCTTATGTAGGAAGATTTAATAATTTCTTCAGAATTCTATTTATGCCACTCATGATTTTATTGATTGTATCTTCTATTGTTTTTAATTTTGCAGACTCAGGAGTCCTGGATTATTAAATCCCTGTGTAAAAACAATTTCATACATTTCACACCCCTTTTTGTCTCTGCCTGAATCTTTATCTCTTCCATGTTTCCAGGCTGCAGAAGATCAGACCTGTACATAATTTCTAACGGTGTGTGTATTACATATTTATACAGTTTTGCTCTCTTTTCAGTTTTTTTGGGGTTTTTTCACCACTGGCAAGCATTCAGTTTAGAATTGCTATCCCTCCAAGTTCTCATTCCCAAACAGGAATAGGAATCTTAGAATTGAACATTTCCTATATCAAGCCAGAAGTATTTTTGTGCAAGGCTTTGCATTTACCTGTCTTGAATTTCAACTGCCATTTTTATTAGCTACTCTCTCATTTAGTGACTCAGTCTTAATCTATATGACCATCCTTAATAATTCAGTATCATCATCAAGTTTTGTTATGGTCTTTTCCCAGATCACTTATGAATATGTTGGAAAGTAAAAGAATAGAACCCTGTGGACTTTTCCTTTGCTATGAAAATTTCCCATTTACTCTTACCTTTTTTCTTTTGAACAATTATTTATACATGGAAGAGCCTTTTCTCTTAATGCATTATTATATTTTTTCCTTAAGAGCCTATGGTGAGAGATTTTCTGGGTGCCATGAAGATTAACATTAACAAGACCTCTTTTTTTCATATATTTTTCACTCCTTCAAAAAAATCTAACAATCTGTGAGTCTGGACTTCCCCTTCAGTGTTGATTTTTCTTTTCCTGTTTGTGCAGCCATCCATTTCTTGATAATGCTTCTACTCCTTTTCCTGGTAGGTTTATCAATTTGAAGTTTCATAGATGTCAGAGCCTCAAATCCTTTTGATGTATGGCCACATCCCAGTAACCCAATGGGAATGCAAAGAAATTATGCAACACTATTAGTAGCAAGGGTATTTTATTCTTAAAATTCTAGCTAAAGTGCTGTCTAAATGTCATAAGAACATGACAATTTGCTGCTGTTCATTTAATCTATTCAGTCCACAACCTGTTCTGTCTGCACTTTGATTTGATTCGTATCTTCTGCTGAGAAAGACTGGAGTGAGATCCTAATTCCAAAATTTATAACAGGAAACAAAACACAGAGAAGATTATTTAAGCTTTCTTTTCTCACCTTATATTTTGCCAGTTCTGGCCCCCAGATGTTCTTCAGAGACTTCTGCTTTGATATGTTTTAGGAAAGGATCTATTGTATTTTGCTGATATGAAGGAACCAATGATCTAGGTGCTCTTCAAGTAGCATAGGTTTAATATAATATCTCTTTCTCAATTCTTCATTATAAGGAGTCTTTTACTAGCAGTTTGTCTGACCAAAAAAAAAAAAAGATATAGTTTGCAGATATTTGGGAGTTCATACACATTAATGCAAAACCAAAAAAGAAGTTTCTCTATGTCCCTATAGTTATTCTACTAGTAATCTTCTGGTGAATGAATTTGGAATGTCAACAATGCTGTGGGTCTCTCTCAGATATGTTGGAGAAAGTTGCATCACAGACAACTCATTTTCTCTTCGTATTGTTCTTCACATTGCATTTTTCAGCCCAGGCAGTTGCTCTCAGACACTTGGATTCCCTCCTCTCAGCAGAGAAAAATAAAATTACGTTTATTTTCAGCATAGTTTGGGGCAGCTTTTGAGTTACACGTCCAACAACTCCTGAAACAGTGTCTTTCCAATTTTCCTATGTAACCCTCTGGATTTTACAATTTGCTCACATGGTGGGTGGCTCTTCTCCTATCTTCCCAGGCTGACTGGGACCCATGAGGGAGCTCATGTTTGGCACCAGAGCAAAATAACACCAATGAACCAACGAAATTTCCATGAACACAGGTCCTTTTGCCATGCTGGAAACTAGAATGTAGATTCACAGAGACATAGAATGACTTAGGTTGGAAAAGACCTTTAAAGATTATCTAGTCCAGCCCTGTTCTCTTGAGAGTTCAGGTGAAGGAAGAATAGAGACACTTCAATAGACAAGCAAAGAAATATATTTCAGGAATACAGTTTCTTGCCTATGTCATGAAATTGTCCTGTTTTTCTGCTTCGAAGAAAGGCTAGATTTTCTCATAGCTGCTTTCTGTAATTGAAAGGCTCAGATTTTAGACAATTGTTTTGTTTTTCCTTTGCTGTAGTTAAATTACTCAAATTGACACCTTTCAGAGTCTATTTCTCCTATTTAAGTGTCCTGTGGTAGTTCTTTGTTTCGTGTGTGAGCATTAACCCAGATTTACTGTAGACATTTTAACAAAGAGTAGGCAGCTGTAGCTGTGCCTTTCTAATGTCAAACAATCTCTGTCAGCATGCCTGTTCTTCCTGTATAGATTATTTTAGTTTGTGTTTGGTTGGCTGTGGAGCCACAAGGGATATAACACTATCCCACCTGCAATGTCTAAACCCTTACATAGCTGAGTTTCTCAATGTGCCTGTAGAAAACCAAAACATGCAAATCCCATATTGGAAGGCTAGCATGGAAAAGGTTGGTTTCCACAGCACAGCTTTGAACAATTCTAAGTATTCCTGTCATGTTGCATTTTACATAACATTGCCATTACACACGGAATTCATTTAGACATCTCAGAGGTGAACATAATGGATGTCATGATGAGGAATTAGAAACCATTAGGAATGCTTGCTGGCCCTAGTGAGATCAGAAATACAAAGAATCAATTAATAGCTCTGCCAGTCAGTCTATCGTGCAGATCTCAGCAAGGGAGATAAAGCATTTTTGTCCAGGTAACAATCACATCTCCTCTGGGATGGCCTGATAGAAATTCTGTTTACATGTTTCTTCTTAAATGAACTGTATGTTTCACATGCTTGCTTTCTCATTACTTTCCTAATTAAATGTAAAGAAAAAGCCTACTAAGAAAGCACAAAACCACTCTCCCCTTCCCCCAAAACAATCAAATTTGCTTCTAAAGCAAGGTTTCCCCAGTCTGCACATGGCTCCTGGTGAGTTGGTGGGTTTATACTTTTGCTCAGGCTTCTCTTGAGACTTGAGGTCAAGTGGGAAGAAGGGGCAGGACTTCTGCTTTTCTATGATTTGCTCTGCTAAATCTGGAGTTCTCGTGATTTGTGAATCACAACTCTGTAAATAGACAGAAATTCTGCTTGCAGGAGAGGTAGCAGTTCCTGCCCCTGATCTGCTTGCAGGTGAGTGGGATCACAGAGCTGGGAGATAACTTCCCACAGAGCTAAGTCAGCAGCCAGAAGGTAGCAGTAGCCTGTTATTCTGGGGGAAATAGGATTCTAGCCCCTACAGAGAACAGGACATTTAGTTGAGTGCTGAGGCCAGCAGGAGCTGAAAAACAGAAGCAGGTACTTTTCAGAGAGATGAGAGGCTGCAATCACAGCTGACTCCCAGGAGAGGCCCTTCCAAAGCACCTGTATGATGGCACCTACTGCACTATTCCCCAAATCAGTGGTGGTACTGTGATGTAAAAAACTCCAATTCACATCCTAGAAAAGGTAGTACCCACATAATGGCTTCCTATAAACACCTTGTGCTCTGTACTTTCCTTCACATGCAGCTTCTTGCTTAAAATGAAAGGCAAAGTAATGATAAATCATGAAAAAGAAGTTAAGCGATGTGAGAGATTTACATTTCCAAAGTAAATGGTGACTTTTTTTTGTACACATAGGAACCTCCTCAAAGAATTCCATACAGATTTTAAAAGGAGTTAGGTCTGTATGTAGATATTGAAGTGACTGTGCTATCCTCCCTCTATTCCTTTGGCCATGCATAAGTATTTCTACAGCTGAGAAGCATCTTGAAATGATATCCAGAAGCTCGACATCCGTGATGATCTCCGATTCAGGTAGGTTATGCTTGCAAATCAGGGTTTCTCAGCAGTGTGGGATGGTTCTGCAAATCTTGTCATGGTATTGAAAGCTGTAAGTGCTAAAAGCTGAGCTGTGAAGCAGAGACTGCTCACAGGACAGAGGTTTTATATTTTTTTTGTTTAATCAGATATACTGAATTGAATGGAGCTCGGGATGGTGCCCTTATCAATCACGCAAGGCACCGGTTCCCCCAGCTGCTGGCAGGTGACACCTCATGGTGGTATTGTTGGGTTGGCCCCTTCCTGATGCTGCAAGAGCTCTGCCCAGTGATGTTCACATCACTGCCAAGTAATTCTGTGCAATGGAATGTCATTTTGGAATTAAGCAGGAAGGTAAATTTAGCTTCAAGCTGGAAAAAAATTCATGCTGCCTTGAGTGTATAGATTTTTTTTAGAGTGGGGTTTTAAAAAAAAGTAGGTCAGTATGCTTTGCAAATATTGGTGCTGTTCCTCTATAGAACCTTTCATACCAGTCTTTTTAAAGGAACTTTATCAGTTTTTTACATTGGATGGTAATTTTCATCGTTATCACTTAGAACAATTTATGAACATTCATGGCAATCAATAGGAAAACTCATTTCAATTCCCACTCTTTGGTAAATGGTCACTTGCTAGTGTAGGAAAGGGAAATATTTATTTTAATCTTGTTTTTTGGCTTTCAAATAATCACCCTGGTAATATTTGTAGGTGACTTGCAAATCTTTATATAATATTAGCAGTGGATTTTGTATGTTCTTTTGGTGGTTAATCTTGAGAATCTAGATCAATAAAGCATCAATAGCTATTCTTTGGCCTTTTGCTGAAAACTTTTTTCCTCCTTTTTACTGTAGGTATGAAAGATTGACCTAAATAACTCCTTCATGGGAGACTGAAGAATGTGGGGCATGCAGTGCCCATTGCAGCATTTCTTAGGTATTCTGAATTGAATCAAATAAGCCTCAAAGAGCAAAATAATCAGACATGCCCTCAGCCCAAATAATGAAATGAAAATGAACTCTAATAACATGATCAAATGTCTTGCCAAAACCAACATAATAAGAAATACTTTTGTTTGAGTTACATATTTTGCTCTAAAATAATTTCACTTAGAATATTCCGGTGGTGAGTATCCTAGATTCCACCTTAAAGCTTTCATTTTATCTTTCTCTATGTAGGTTATGGAGTGAACAGTACTTGGATCACAAGTCTCATTGTGCATATTAATCTGAGGGGGATACTTTCACTGCTCATACGTGGGTTTTCAGACAATGATTTAAAAAGGGATGGGATTTTTCCTGTGTCGTCTATGGACAGTACTATAATTGCCAGGAATTTGGCCAGGTGTAGCTAAATAATAATTCAGGCAAAGAACTAAGAGCAAAGCTTTTCACACAATAATTTCCTGGATGAGGTTCAACAAAATGAAAACTCATCAGAAACCCTGCTGGGATTCCATCAGCAAGCATTTATTTGCAGTTGCTGGTACACCTGCTTACACAGTAACAATACACCACTGAGTTAAGTCACTATGCCAATGCAAATTAACTTTATTTTGAATCAAACACTAGATTTTAAAACATGTGATGAAATTAAAAAAAAACCCTTCTGTAACGCCACTAGATGCATGCAGGAGACGGATGGGACTCAAAAAAAAAAAAACAAAACCAAATCTGCACATTTATTCGGGCCTTTTCTATTGCTGCTGTTTTGAATGCTGATATATCCCATAAGAGTACCTAGCCTATTTATAGGATATATCTGGAACATATGTTTTCCTCCTCTGCTATAATTAGATTTTCTTTAGCCAGAGCCTTGCCATCTGTGGTATTTTTTTTCAAAGTTAGTCCTGTATTTCAGTTTGGAGAGAAATTTTTCTAAGAGGCCTTTTCTGTTTATTTAATATTATCTTTCCTTACCCTCAGATGGACTGTGATTTTCATAAGAGCAGTATGTCCTGTGTGGACTTGTGTGTTTGGTGATGCAGTTGTTAATCTTAGAAAGGGATCTAGCACCAACAATTAATTTCTCAATATCATGGACTGATTTCTGGTGTTTGAACCCTAACTATTTTTAAAAAAATCCGAATAAAATAAGAACTATGAAAAAAAATAAAACAGCAACAAAACCCAGAAAACCGCAAACCCACAAAAACTCACCACCAACTTATTTTGTGTACTGGTATTATAAAAGTGTCAGGGGGGAATCAGCAGCCCCAATCTCACTGAAATTCATCCTCCCTTGCAGTCCTTCAAAAATCTCAGCCTGTGCCAACAAGCATTCAGTTATCACAATGAGGTGGGGGGATTTTGAACCTGAATAGAATAGCAAGAATTCAGATGTCACATGCTATGTAACAACAATAGAGATCTAAATTTTATACTGTATTTCAGTCTTCAGCACATTTCAAATTTATTCAAACAGTCTTTTCCCCTAAGTGCTTTTCCTTTGTTTCCAGGAACTAAGCACAGATCTACCCTGGATTCTGCCAGCACAGCTATTTCAGTCAGGAGTGTGAAGGCAAAGCTGTGGTGACAGAAGAGCAAGCAAGACACTTGTTCTGGCACTGAGGCCCCTGGCATCTTGTATGAGCACACATGGAGGGTAACAAATGCTCAGGAAGCATCAAGCCTGCACAGAGCTCAGAGTGAGAAAAGCCCTTTTTGCAGAGGGAGGTGGCTGCTGGTGCATCAGCAGGATCCAGTGGTGCATCCCCACGAGTCTGTGGGGTAAAATCGTGGAGTTCTCTCGTCACCCCTGGATTTTGAAGCCAGTGTTGTCTGATCTACTGATACTAGCTCATTCCAGGGTGGCTCTCCAAGGAATTCAGATTTGTTCTGGTGACAGGTTGAACATGTCACCATCATGAGCACTTCTTTACTGGATAATACAGATGAGGCTGTCAGGTTTTACCCTCTCTTCTCAAGCTTCCAATACCTTGCAATATCCTTGTAGATTCTACACTCAGGTATTTCATTTCTTTCTCATGAAAGTAGCCTGCCTTACAACACACGCACAAAAATCCCTAAGACAATGAAGAATCCTAAGCTGACCTTGCTTTAGCAGGGGTTTCAACCAGCTGATTTCAAGAGGTCCCTTCCAGCCTCTCTACGCACATATAAAAGTGTGTCTATCAGGACAGTAATACCAAAACTGCTGTTCTCTTCACCCTGGAATGTTTTTTCTGCTGGTGCAGGTGTAGGGTTAGGCACAGTAGAGATGCAGAGTGTAGGGTGTAGGGTTAGGCACAGTAGAGATGCAGAGTGATACCAGCTCTTTGACTTCAGGAGAAGTGCAGAGACATTCACCTCCCATTTTCCTTTATGGTGCTCCTCAGTCTGTGACAGCTTGTCAGTATTCATTCCTACTTTGTAAAGGCCAGTCTTTCAGATGCTGAGGATGTTGGTTGTATACTGCTCTTTTAGTCCTACTAGGAAACTGCATTTGGCCTCAGTGCTAATTACCCACATCAAAGGATCCCAGGTCAGGACTTCAATTTATATTCAAAATCTGCCCACAGAAAAATAATTTGTCCATAGCTAAATAAAAAGAAGGGTTTGCAATGTACATGCAGACAGATTTTTTTGTGGCACAGGGCTGTCTGTTTCATCATGAAACCGAGTGAACCACAGGACAATTTGTGTTTTGAGCCAGTTTGATTTTATGCTGCTGTCAGAGAGTCCTTGATTCCATGGGAAAGTCATTATCATCACCTCATGGCAATGATGCACTGGAACAGTTTCTTCTTGCTGGGGCTATAGGCTTCCCTTACTTGGCAGACTGTGGTACAATTTTCCCACTGAACACCAAGATACTGAATGCCAAGTACTGCCCCAGTGTGGAATCACTTGTAGTCAGCAGGTTGGATCCCACATTAAATCTGGCAAGCCAAAATAATAATTTTTAAGAAACTGGAAATCCTTTGGCTGGGTCAAATTCTTCAAGGAAGCAGCATGCTTGGCTTCCATCCTGTCTTTCTCCCAAGTGCATTACTCAAGCAACAGGAATATTTTTAGCTTAGGAGATACAGGATCATAAACATTTTGACAATAAGAAGCAAATGAGGTCTAAAAATGCCTTTGACTGTATTGGTGGTCTCCAGAATAATTTTTCCAGGCTGTTTTGTTTCCCATGGAAGGTATGCATGCACCACAGAGCATGTATCCATAAAAGGTGAGCTCCTGTCCTGAGGGTGATTGTGGCTCCTTTGTGCTGTCTCAAGGAGACCTTTCTGGTAAAATCCCTGTATGAGTTCTTTCTTTATTCTTGCCTTTTGTTACAAGCATTTTCAATATTCACTAAAACTCTATTGCCATAACTGGTAAATAGCTGGTTTAAGTAAAACATTTATATTAAACTTATTAAAATAGATTAGTTTGACAACAGAGTAAATTCATCAGTTTTTATTGTATTTGGGCATGTGAGCTGTAGAAAAACATCAGCACTCATATGCTGCTTTTCCACTAATGAATGGACCTAAGGACAAGAGAGTTGGTGAGATTGGCAGCTGGATCTAAGCTTTTTGGAGGTTGCCAACAGCTGTTATAAAATAGCCAGATTGGTGAAAAGCAAAAACACATAATAAAAACCATCTTTCTCATGGTCATTGTTCAAGTATGAGTGTAACAGTTCCTCCCAGCAAAGAGAAGGCACGTCAGAAATATTACTACCACAGCTGGAATGCCAAAGGCAGATGGGACAAAGGTTGAGTGAGTCCCTCCCAATATGAAGCCAAGAGAAAATCTGCATGGAAATCCTGTGTCTCCACTTACTAAAGAGATATTTTGTTGTAGGTGATGAGGTCAACTGATTCTTTTTACAGTTAAATCCTTTATACAAAGCTGATAATGTTAACAAGGAAATTTACAGGTGTGCTTATGTTAAGATTGGTTATATTTGCAATAGCTGTGCTTGCTGTCAAACAAGTGTGGTCCCTGTCTTAATGTAAAACACTTGGCTAGAATCAAGGCTTGACAAACCAAACAAAACAATGGCAAAATAAATGACAAACAAAGCAACAACCCCCCTGCTGCAACTTCCCCCCAGAAAAACCAGAGAGACCTACCTGTGGGTGTGTCAGTTTGGTTTTTTTCATGCATTGTTATACCTGTATGGACAGCATTTAAGATGTAGGGTAAAATCAAGCCAAGATCGCTGTCACCTGGATGAATGGGAAAAATCTCTTCTCTCACTGAACCCCTACACTGATCCCAGGGTGGGGACTTGGTGACTGACAGATTGCCAGTACTGGAAATGAGAATTACGTGAAGGATGACAGTTGTGGGTTCATGAGGTGAAGGGCTTCAAGGAGTCAGGGAGCAGCAATCAATGTAAATTCTTGCTTTACAACTACAGGGAAATTAGAAATGAGCTGATCTAAAAATCAGGTACACTTCGTTATTAGGACCTGTAGGGTCATGCTCTTATTAAGGAGTCAGACACAAAATATCTCTAATCCAAAAGAAATATTTTCATGTTTCTGAGCCAGATTTTGGCAACACGATTTGAGGAACAGGATTTAGCTCTAGATTTGAACTAAAAAGCTCTGTATATTTGAAATACTAAGTGTTTTATTTATGCTTTCTCTATGTAATGCTCTTTCAAAGAAATTTAATTGTGGTATCTGCTCAGCAAATTGCTTGTGTGAAGGAGGATCCAAGGTGTGTATTTTAATGTATTGATGAACAGAACACGTAAAAAGTCTGGCATGGACACCTGAAAAGGAATGTGCATCAGCTACAGTAACATTGAATGCTTTAGTTAGCACATGAGCTAGATGAAGCTATTAGTTCATTTTGCAAAACTCATAGGCTATGAAATAGTTAAAAAAACCCCAAACAAACCAACTCAAACTATCATACAGTTTTACTGCACATGTTCTGCTGATAAATGACCTTTGCATATAATACTTCCGAATGATTTAATGACAATATAGCTCCTGCTACATTTTACCCTTCTTTCCTTCACAGAAGATTATTTAGCTTTAGACAGGAAATAAACAACTGAAATAATTCCTTTGTTCATGTGTGTGAAAGTGCAACAGTAAATGACACAAAATAGCTGACATGCAAACATTTTTTTCTGAGATGCTGCAGTCTATTCAAAGAATAATATTGGAAACATATATTTAGAGTGAAAAAATGTAACAATACCATCCAGAGAAAAACAACCCCTAGGTGATCTGATTTTTGTAAAATACATAAATAGTTTCCTTGAATTAGTTGTAGAAACAATATGTCTTATTCCTCTGTTTCCCTTATGTAATAACATTGTGGTCCTGAGGGATGACAAGAAAAAATAGTTTCATTTACTAGGGCTTGAATTTTAAATCTATAATTTTGTGACTATTTTCTATTTGCAATTTTTGTCCAAGACAACAAGAAAAAAATCTATCGGTGTTGTTGATTCTATACATCTTTCCATGGTTGTTTTGCTATTCATTTTCAATATTTCCTTCCATAAATAATTGATACTGTAACATTTACATATTGAAATCTGTAGTAAGGTTTTCCTGAGCAAGTGATCAAGTTTATGCTTTGGAATAAGAACCTCTGGATACACATGTTGACAGTGGCTGCAGATACAAGTCTCATCACCCCTTACAAAGACTACAAAATAACTAATACTGTATAAAGACCTTACAAGACAGGCATTTTGTGCAAGAATTGTAGTGATTTAATTCTTATTTTCTTCAAAGATGCAAGAGCAGGTTCTGGGAAGTAATAATCTGAATATTCACTACCATTTCTGCATATACCTATTGTACATCCAAATCCAATGTTTAGATGCTGCAGAGCATTTTTAATGTATAAATGTTGTTAATCTTATTTCATAAGCCACAGAAGTATCTAGCCTGGAAGGAAGGGAAAGGTGGTTTAAATCTATTTATTCATCTTATGGTGTTTGATGGATGTTAGCTTGTACTTAGTGAGGAAACTGCATCTACAAAGGGAGTGATGCCATGCTTGGGAACTTTGAAATAGCAATAAGAACAGAGGACTGGGATCTCTGTAAACCAGGAATAGAAATTTAAATGAACTGTTCTGCAACAGCTTAAATTGCAATTTTTGAATTTCCCATTGTATTTTACTGTTTAACAATCCTTTTGTGTTACACACTACTCAGACACTGAAAAATAGATCATGTTTTAAAGAAATTATAATATGTAGTTCATATTCCTTTTTTTTTCCTTTGTGTGTGTGTGTGTCAAATAATCAGATACTATTTTTTCAGTGCTTTAGTAAGCATTCAACATCTCCCTGTATGGAGAATATTGTATTGTTTATAGCTATAATGCTACTAGATTTTAGTGAAATATTAGCTATGAGCAAGGAGTCGAGGGAACCTCATTTAATAAATATATATCCCAGGAATCACTTTTTATGGTTTTATATATAAAGAATCCAAGAGAACCTCAGGATAACCTCCACAAAGAAAACTCTTATTGTTATGTTTCATCATTGAGAAATGTTTATGGGTCCCATAAGATTTAACTCACATGTTTAAATAATTTTTGTAACCTTTTGGCCATGTAATTTATTTGATTTATCTGAAATGATTGTAGACAAGAAATTTCACCAGCTCTGTTTTGTTTGAGAGTCTTTTCATAAAGCAGTGGAAAGAAAATAGTTATCAAATTATGTTAGGCTTAAAATTATTGTAAGCAGCCCCCACAAAAGCTAGTCAAATTACGGGGTTTTCTCCTAATTTCATCCATATTATGTGTTTGGCCTAAATGCTTGGTATAATTTGATAGGAAGAGACAGAGTGAGGATTTGCCTGCAAAAAAAAGCACATCTTCTTTTTG
Source organism: Drymodes brunneopygia (assembly GCA_013400955.1). Lineage (NCBI taxonomy): Eukaryota > Metazoa > Chordata > Aves > Passeriformes > Petroicidae > Drymodes > Drymodes brunneopygia. The sequence continues at coordinate 1,145,866 of VZTZ01045544.1, read as the reverse complement.
AGTGAAGGAAATATGCAACAGCACCTGCATGAATCCACACGGGGATGGCAGGGACACTCCTTTGGGAGCCCCCTTGTCACAGATGCATCCATGTGCTCTCTCAAGTATGGGGACTGCAGTCTGTTTCTCAACATGGCTTTTTGCATGCAGAGTTCCCAGGTAAACCTTTCCCCTTTTTGTTAATTAATGCTTCAGCATCGATATCCAGCCCTGTTGCAGTTTGACTAATACCAATAATACCCTGTACATGTACTAATCAAGCATGAATGTGGCTGGCAAGCTCTTGTATGCAGCCCTGAATATATTCTGAAAAGTTCCCTGTTTCTGAGCTGACACTTGAGGTGCCTGAGTATATTTTGGGTATGGCATTGGCTGCAGTACCTCCTCTAGGTGTATTTTTTCTCTTCAGGTGCCTATGTACAAAGCAGCAAAGCAGAGATATTATGCAGGCAGAGAAATAATTCTCTGCAGAGAAATAACTGCAGAGCTGGCAAAAGCTGCCTCTCTCTGTCCTCAACCAGCTCCTCAGATGAGTTTTTTACTCACATGAGAGGGCAGGAGGCACTGATTAAAGGATTGCTTAGTACTAATGAAAGGCCTTAAACAAGTTAGAGAGACATCCTGCAGAAAGCAGACTTAAATTGCACCCCTTCTTGTCAAGCCATCGAGGGAGTTTGCACAGTGTGTAACTCAGCTTTTCAGCTCAAAGGAGCACATGCAAACCAAGGGTGGTCCCAGTCACTGTTTCTTCAGGATTTCGTAAAATGTGTAAGAGAAATGAGGACATTGTTGAAATTTAAGGATTTAGATGGGATTATTTTCAAAGCCTGGTACAAAGCAGAAGCAATCTCAGCGAAGTAAGAGGAGTAATTTTGATATAAAATTAGTGCGAAGAGGACTGAAGGCAGAACTGTCAAATTGGTTCTCTTTAGTCTCATACTGATAAAAGCTTGTGACTACTCATTATGCTTTGAAAAAAGACATTCCTAGTGAATTTATTAGTGAAAAGCAGGTGCTTTAATATGTGATCTTTCCTAGGCAAACATTTTTTGCTAAAATTCCTGGACGACTCACAACTGAAAGAATTCATCCTGATAATAATGTACTAATGTACCTGGCAATAATGATCATTTTGGACTGTTAAGGGTTTGTGTGGATTATCAGGACAAATGCTCCAAAAGAAGCAAGCACAGTTCAGCTACGACAAATCAAAGTCTTTTGTCTCTTTTAAGATGAACTATCACAAAAAAGGAGGATATTAGGTGGTGGTACTAAACTTGGATGTTTCTTTCGGTTTTCTTTCACCCATAAGCACATTTTTTGCCTTGAAAACCTATTCAACTGTGTACTTTTGTACTGTTTGCATTTCCTCCCCATCTTTTAGCACAGTCTTTCTTTAGTGGCTCTGCACGTAATAGAGTTCCTACTCTGATGTAGGGCACAGAAGCAGTGAAAACTCTCCTACAGACAGGGCATTTTAATTCTGCAGTGATGCCGTAGGAGGGAATAACTCATGGCACCATGAACAGCTAGTAAAAATAGAGCAAATCTTGATATCTTCTCCTTTTGATTGGCCAGGGCAAAATACCATATAGTTTCAGTGTGTAGAAGAAAAAGTAAACTTTACTTCAGCTGCACTTAGAGGACAGCAGATTGCTGTTCCTTGGTCTACTCAGCTTTGTCTTCTTATCTAAATTGTGTCTACACAGACCTACATAGATCTGTTGAAAGAGAATCCTGGTAACTAAAGTATGAGTTGGAACTTGATTCGTCTTTGGTGCATCTGTTTCGTGGTAAGTGTTTTGATGAGTGGGAACGGGAAATGTTAACACCCTGTAAGATGATTTGCTATGTGAGAAAACTCCACTTCACAGCAAGATAAATAGCAACCCATCCAACTTTGCAACTGCCAAAGCAGTCTCCCAATAGCCCGCAGAGCAGAGAAGGTAAGTTGAACTCCAGTGCGCCTAAAAATAATGCAGAAGAGCTGCTGATGATTTGTCACAATGCCTGTGGATCACCAAAGTTTCATTCATGGCCAAAAAGCCTTTGAGACTGAAGTGGTTATAGTTATCTCTTAGAAGTACCTGTCAAAGACACTGAAGTCTGTTTATCTTTTACTACATTTTGGGAACATCTTGAATTGTCATATTCCACCTGTTCTCACAACCACAATGTTTTTCACTAATCAAAAACCATCAGATTTGCAGCCTCAAGGCATGATCAAGGTGTCAAACAGAATTTGATTTTTACCACTTTATATTCCTCTGAAGTGCAGATGACTCTGACTTGGCAGCAATATTCTGTACAGAAGCAAATTCTCAGGGCTTTCAGGTACAATAAATGGTCCTCATCAGAGGGCTTGTGTAATACATCTGGACATTGAGGAAGTAAGCGGTAAAGACTGCACTTTGCAATCACAATGTGTGTTTAATGTGAGAAGACAAGGAGATAAAAAGCATATTTAAGATAACAAAGGGCAGTTACATTCAGAATAAAATAACATCTATTAATGTCGCATTTTGATAATCAAATACATCCTTTAAAGTAGTACAGGTCATGCTCTTGTTCAGCTCTCTGTAAATTTTATTTTGAAAATTCACTAAAGCCTCAACCTCAGTGAAGTCAAGAAGCCACCTGACAAAGAACCGAGAGTTTTTTGGCTTAGAGTGTTGAAAGAGAGAGGGAATCTCTTCTGACAATCTGTAGAAAATACCTGGGCTATGATACAGGACACAGCCTTTAACTTCTAGGAGTCTTGAAGAAAACAAAGACAAGGTATTGCCTCCAAATTCATTGACTACAGCTATTTCAAAGCAATTAGACATGCACAACATTTTCTTTCAAGGTTTCTGACAACTTTCATTATTAATGCCAATTTTGATGAAAATTACTGTTGTTGAATCTTTTGTGCTTTCCAGCTACTTCATAGCTCTCATAAAACCTGCAATTTGAAATTTTGAAAATCCCCTGCAGTTCTCTGTCTATCACCAGTATGTTTGCAAAAAATAATTTCTGGTAACAATGTATTTACTGTAGTTGATCTTACTACTGCCTGTATTCCAATTCATTAATTATTCCTTTTTCTTGACACTTAATTTCCAGAGGTTAAATCTTCATAGGAAGCGTTATTATCAGCATATTGCATTTGTTCTCTTGTTTGATATTTGTTGGTGCCATTTTCTGCCTCTTTTACAAGAATACCAGATGTGGTATTTTGCTTCAGTTACTTGTTCGTTTTTGAGTTACCTAAATGTTTTATCTTTACAGAAGGAAATGTCTTCAAATAGCTTAATTGATAGTATAAGTGTATCTCAGTAACCCTTATTCCTGTCCCTAGCATTTTGCCTGAATGTGTATTTTTGGCTATGTGAAGCAATTGAATTCCTGCTTTCATCAGAGTTTTCTGGTACCAAGTGTCTAGATGTTAATGATAGAGCACTACAGGAATCTTTCTTCCAGAAGGCATAGCCCTCAAACAGCTTTGAATCATACATTTTAATCTTTCTGGGTTCAGGTGGTCAGCAGGCTATCTATTTCAGCCCCCACGCTTCATTATCTGAACATTAGAGTAGTGCTGGAAAAAGGTAGACCCCCAATGAATCTCATGAAAATATTGCAGTGTTCAAATACATTATGCTATTGGTATTAATAAGATGAAAAATTAGACAGTACAAAGCATGCAATGACATTTTTCAATTCACAAAAAGAAGCTTTCTTCAGAATATATCTGAAGGAAAATATGACAGCAGGGAAATAGATCTAAGGGTGGTTTTTTTTAGGCTTGTGAACCACAGAATAATGGTAAAGACTACAGAGTCTGGGTTAAAATACATAGGTGAAATAGCTACATATTTCACATAAACAGAAGAAAAGTCTGCATCAAGGCTGACAAATGATATGTTTTTGTACAGAGATGGTCTGCTAAATGAAATTCCAGCATGTTACACAGGTGCAAAAGAATCAAAGAATAATTGAAGTATTTCTATTTATGAAAGTACCTAGCATTTCACTCTCTTTAAAAAAGGCTGAAGCCCTCTTTACTGGGAGGGATCATATTGCAACAAAGAAAAAACTGTCAGAGAGCTCAAGTCAGAAAATGGGACTACACACTATAAGAAGAAATGGATTCAGTTAAACACAGTGCAGGTAATGCAAAGAAAAGGAAAAGTATGTATGGTTAATATGGTTTAAATAATGAGTTTCTGGATATTTGTGTTAGGTAGCAGTACTGGGAAAGGTGGTGTATCATTTCTTTCTGCTGGTGAAGGCAGAGTGGTTCTGCCCCTGTATTGGAGAGAGGGTCACTGCTGAATCTGAGACCTTCTCCATCCAGGGAAAAAGGACAGTTCCTCAGTATGGGGTTTGTCTTTGTAAATCCTACTGTTAAAGGCAACTCATGGAGCACAAAGGCAAAATCTTTAGCACATTTGCAAAACAGGCACTGTTTCAATGGCAATAGGCAATAGCACCAAGTCCTGAGTCACCAGCTTTCTTGTATTCTTCTGTATGACCAAGGGTGATGAAAATGTTTTCTGATGGATTGCTCTAACACAGAAAGTTTTGTGGTTTGATCATTTAAACATGTATTTCTTCACAATGCCTTCACGTTGAAGCCACTGGGGCATTTTTTGAGAAACATGTCAACAATACCAAGAGAAGTTGATTGCTGTCAATAAGAGCTGTGAGAGCAGCACAACGTTTTGGTGGGGTATCTATTAGAGTAAGTCGTGCCTGACTTCAAGCAATGAGGAGACTTCAACTAACCAGCATTTGTCCTTTTACCAAAAATCTCTTAAGAGTTTTTCAAAACCCTTAAATCACTTAGGAGGTAAAAGTATGCATGTTACATTTCCAAGCAGTTTAGGCATTTATAAATAATATCTTTTCAACACTATAGTTTGGTATTAAAACTCTACTGCTTTAACTGAAAAAGACACCAGCACTGCAGAAAAGCCAGTACTCTCAAATTATACGTGAGGATAATATTTTACTTATTGGAATCCATTCTCATTTCAATCTCTTGTCTGTCTTTTCTGCTCCATATCCTAGGAGAAAAGGAAAAGACAAACATAAAGAGCACAGAAGTTACCAGAAAGAATCTTAAACAAACCTCAGGTCCCTAAATTTACTGTTGATATGTAGGTACTATTTTCTTGAATGGTGCAATGAAGGAAATAATGCATGTGATAAACAAGGGGAATATGTTATGATATGCTAATAGGACTGATTCAGATAAAGAATTTTACCAAATGGTAGAATTGCTCATATTTTAATGTCCTTGGGGAGAGTTTTATCAAAACAACTTAGTCCACAGAGTTACTACAAAATCAGATTAGCACAGTGAGGCCATACAAATAATTTATCACAAGTCCTTTGCACGTCACAGTCTACAGCAAGGTCACACCCTCCTACATACCAACCACTGACTGGGCTAGAGACTGGACAAAAAAAAAATCATTATTGGGATTAGAATTTGAAAATCTTTTTTTTTGGATACTTGCTGAGAGGTACCATGGGAACAGCTACTAATCCCACTGCTGTGCTGAATTGGGAGTAAAATGGGAATGGCTTTGATCAACATAAGTAATATTTTGCTGTACTTTAGATAGTCAGAAGACAGGGAGATAAATCTGCCCTGTTCATGGGTCAGAGAGAAGAAAATTCTCATGTAAAAGTGATTGTTGTTATTTTTGTTGTTGGAGGAAGAGGGCTATTCTCTAACACAGAAGCTGTTAAGAAAGAGGCTTGGAAATGGTTAGGAAGGAAAATTCTTGTTTTCCTTCTTGCCATCTAGTTCTGGGGAAACAATTCTTTATGTGAGTTCTTTTTTAATGGCTAAGCTAAAGACATTTTACCTAAGAAATAACCAACCATTACATGTAATTCTTCTCAGCAGTTAAGCTCCGGTGTCACAAACTTTGTTTTAAATTGAAATATGGTGTTAAAGCATGGCTTAAGAAAGTTCAATGGTGATATTACCGTTACTGTATTGCACAATCATTTGAACAAGACAAAAATCAAAATTGGAAAAAGACAAAATCATAGTGCACTACAATATAAGGTTATCAATTATATTGGTCACTTACCAAATATTTGCTGTTGGTAAAACATCTCTCGGCCTCAAGGAGAACCTTGAGAGGTGTCCCAGCTCAACGGGAGATCACGGATGCAGCCAGGCCGCTTAGCAGGGTGAACTCACAGAAGGTTCACTTAGACTGTCATAATTGTGGAATAAAGTGCTTGGCTTGTAGTCAGATTACATGGGGTGGAAAAGGTATGCATGACCCTCCTTGTATCCACAAGTTTCTTTGTTCCTTGATCAATGAGTCCAGGAAGAGCCACCCGCTATTTATGTGCTAATTGCGTGATCCTGTTCCAAGCTCATCTGCATTGCTGCTCACTGTGCCACTCTGCTCCTGAGAGGGTTTTGAGACAACAGATTTGAACTGGAGAAGTTCTTGGCCTGATTACAGCTCAGCCCTTTGCCTCCTTTGGGGCTTGTACCAAACTGCTCCTAGTTTGGTTAAGGAGTTGAGTATATCCACCACAGAAGATAGTATTTAACTGGTTGAGCCAAAATACAGAAGTATCAGTAGGACGGGGCATAATTTTCCTTCTGAATAGCATATTCAGGCCCAAAAGGTATGGCATGAAATACTATAAACAAAAAGGAGGCTGGTCGAAAGTTAGAACACATTGAGCTTTGTTGCCCCTTCTCAAACTTGGTAACAGAAGCAAGGGATAAAAGAGCTTTAACACTGATATTATAGAAAATAAATGCTCTATATGTCAAGTATAAAGTTGTAACAAAAAATGTTTAGATTTCAGTGGCTTGGCAAAAAAATCTTTATTTTGATTTATTCCCAGACAGTTTTCAATCTGTCTGTGAACAATAAGCCCATAGTATTAATAGGACACTACACAATGTGTTTTCTTCTTTATAACAGTGTAAAAGAATACAGAAGCATTTGGGGGGAAAAATGAACTTAAGCTTTAAGTGTTTTATCTGGCTCCACTCCAAAACAAATGGAGCACATGGAGGGCAGTTACTCTGGGGTGCTGAGAATATCTGTCAGGCTTAGAGGACTGAATGGTCTTTGTTCACCTCTTAGAAGAAATAGTGCAGAGAGATTGCATAGGGTATGTAGGATATATTTGTATGTTATGTGTGTATATTCATTGCTGGTTGTTCCAGAGCACATTTAAAAGTGAGAAAAGCCGAAGGTGACATTATCTTACTTTCTACTTAATGTTTCTAAATTAAGTCAGCATTTCCTGGGGTACAAATTGTTGGTCATACATTTTTGAAGTTCCCACCTGTTCCAGTTCTGTCTGAAGCTGATTGTGAAGCTGTTGCATACAAAAACAGAAAATAACATCTGTGGCTTCTAGGGTGGAAGGAGAAAAAATTCTATATTAGCTCAACATTCATGTTTGCTGTATCACCGAAGTTAAAATTTCTGTGTTATGGGTGCTGAGGCAGAAACAGTTTAGTGGGCTTTAAATGAAGGTTATCTGCAAGGAGTTTGAGATTTTGTTCCTGATAGCTCTATGCCTCTTATTGTTCCCATGATTTTTCTAGTTAGCTGCAGAGATCCCACAATCAGACCCACTGCTGGTCTTCTGCTGTGGGCCCAAGTCTTACACCCTGATTTTTTATTTTTTTTCCTTTTTCTTTACTTTTGTTTTTCACCTCAGTGTTGTTGGACAAGGGTAATACACTGAAGCACAGTAAAATGGGGTTGTAGCAACCCATGTGTCACATCTTGCTGTTCCTGCTCAATAAAATGTATGGGCATTGCTCTCTTTTTTAATGGCTTGTCCATTAGAATGACCTTAATATTCTTCACAGGTCTTATTTGAGATAGTTCTAAAAATCTAAATTCGAGAAAATGTATTCCCTCCTTGATCTGCTCTAATGGAAGTTGTGCCTAGGGATGAGAGGACGATAGATCTTCCTGTGTCTGAGTGAGATTGCTTCTTTGGAGATTCAGAAAGGTGATTTGTCTTTAAAATGATGTTGTTTAAAGCTGCTTTGTTTACTTCTTAAATGCAGTAAACCAGAGCTGCCAGCTATATAGAAGTTTCTAGAATCTTAGAAAAATACTCAGGAACTTGGAAATTATTTCTAGAAATCTTGGAATATGGGATTTACAGGCTTGTGCAAAAATAAAATCTTAGAGCTGTAAAATAAGCCAGGCACAAACAGCTTCTGTCTACTTTCAAGTGTTTATTTCCTGTGTCATTCTAACATCTGGCAATGAAATAAATTCTTAAGACTGAAATGCAGCACCAGGGCTTAATTTTTCAGAGTGAATGTAGTTTAAGTGAACTGCTGTAAATGCATTGGAATGAACAGCAAGAAAACACAAAAATTAAGTAACTATTTACTAGGATGGATCTGCTCCCATGCTCTCTCTGCAATAAAGTACCAAGCTTAGAAACCATCTTTCAGTGTGGCAGCTCACATATTCCTAGGAGGACTTGATGTGGTTTGTTGTTTGGGGTTTTTTAATGTCTTTGAGGTATTCAGAGGTGTTCACGTCTCCCTTTTTGTTGTTTATTCTTTGTTTGTTTGTCCCCTGTACTGGGCACTGGTGAGGCAGCACCTTGAACCCCTTGTTTTGTTCTGGGCTCCTCACTACAGGAAAGACATTGAGGTGAGGGACATGGAGGTCCAGAGGAGGGGAATGGAGCTGGGGAAGGGTCTGGAGTACAAATCCTGTGAGGAGCAGCTTGAGGGAGCTGGTGGGGCTCAGCCTGGAGAAAAGGAGGCTTGGGGAAACCTTACTGTTCTCTACAACTCCCTGAAAGGAGGGTGGAACCAGGTGGGGATTGGTCTCTTCTCCCAGTAATAAGATAAGAGGGAATCACCTCAAGTTGTGCCAGGGGAGATTTAGGTCAGATTTTATGGAAGATTGTTTCATAGAAAGGATTGTCAAGCACTGGAAGAGTCTGCCCAGGGAAGTGGTGGAGTCACCATCATTGGAGGTACCTAAAAGAGGCGTAGATGTGGCACTGGGGGGACATGGTTTGGTGTTGGACTTGGCACTTATGGTTGGACTCGATGATCTTACAGGTCTTTTCCAACCTAAATGATTCCACACCTAACAAACATTCATTTTCCAGAAGATTGCCTGATTGCATCCCTGCATGTCGAACTTTGTATCCTGTCAGGGATACTCAAAGGAGATTGTAAGGTTTCTGAATTACTGATTCAGATAAAAGACTGATTCTTAAACTCTCCTCCTGCTCTGAGAAAGAAGTAACTTTTGTTTAGTGATAGAACTGCAATTGGCTACAACACTGAATATCACGGGGTACACACCAGTCGCTGCCCTGAATAAAACGTGGTGCAGATACATCAAAGACTAAGCAGAGCGAATGTTACTGTTAAATAATTAAAATATTTCCTGTAGTGAAATAACCAGTCCCATATCAGTAAAACACTGGTATATACCAGCTTTAGTGACCTTCCTTATAAGGTATTCTGTGTTAAACAAGTGATTTTTTAAAATCAAAGATAATGTCAAAACCAAAATGGAAAACTATTTTATTCACCAGCCACCTGTTTCCAAGAAATGTATTCACCATTACAGTTTGGTATAGTTCCTTCACAATACAGGATAGTTGTACACGTTTTTCCTTCCTAAAGTATTAAGTTCCAATTTCAGTTCTGTTGGCTTGTGTCCAATGGTCAATTCTTACTTTTTTATATATTATTGTTATTCTATAACCTGTGGGGTGCAGTTAGTTTTATTCTCCAGATACCTTATCTCTAGTCATTCCCCAGCCTAAACACTGTACATAAAACTTTTCTCAGACCACTTCCCATGGGATGTAAAAATACTGTTTATAAAAAGAGCAGGGGGAGATCGTAAGGTCTATCATTGTATAAATCATTTCAGCCATGACATGGGAAATATTTTTAAAAGGAAGACATATCAATAACTGAATAGATTTTGGGGGGAAAAATGTGTTTCTAATAGGAAGCTTTTAAAGCCTTAAGGCTGAAGTTGACAGGGCAATGCTCCTGGAACCCCATTTAGTAGCTGGTATAGAATAAGTCTCGTTTCACATGCATGAAATCTACTGTTCCTTCCCCACAGAATCACTTTGCTAGATGGGAAAGCCAGGATGCAGACTCCAGCCTCCCTGAAAGAAAAGTCACAGAGCCCTCCCTGCATGTGAGCTGTGCCTCCGCAGACCTGGCCACGGCTTGTGCAGGCACAGCTTCTGGAGCTACAAACTGAGACATCAGATGGAAGCTGACATTTTCCTCTCACAGAAGTCTGTGCAAATGCTAAGGCCCATGGCACAGCACTTTCCCAAGCAGGTGGTACAAGGATGCCAGCAGGAGCACATCCCAAAGGCATTTCTGCAGCATGGAATAACTCACTCAACCTGCTGGAGGTTTCTAAATGAAAGATGAAGGTATTCTGTCTTGGACAGCTGTTGCCACAGATTCCTATTTTTGGGTTTGTTCCATTCCGTTTTAACCATTTATCAATATGGTCTGTATCATTTACATAGCTGATGGCTTTGGGAAAGAAAAGAAAAACCCAAACCAAATTCTTCCAGCCAGCATAATTTTTCTACTAAAAAAGAATGCTCAGAGAATGATAAATTACACCTCTTTTTCTTCTACTTCTTAATCTCCTTTGAGAACAGCAAGTGATTACTATATCACAGAGTTCTAGTTTTAAAGTCACAGTTTCAAAGTGCTTCTGCTAACTCACTTGTTTTTCTCCAGCTACAGTAATTTCAGGTCTGTAGGTAGCTCTGTTTACTAAGTGCAATGCAATCCAGTGAAACAATATGCTGGTTTTTTCTTGTCTTTTCTTGTCAAAAGCCTATTTATTAATATCATACACTATGAACTGCATTTACAGCTGAGCACTGTAGCCATTTTCCATGCAATAACAAAAATTTACTACCTCTTTTTTTGTTAATTTGGTAGTGTTTTATCATCTCAGGTAGAAGAATTACAAATCCAGCCAGTTAAGCCATATTTTTTCCACCCTAATACTGGTACCCTTTTTCCTGAAGGATACTTAATAGCTTTAATTATGCCCATTGTTTACTGAGGAAACAGCAGCATGACACTTAAAAAGCCCCTTTGCCCTATAGTTAAAGGACAAAGTTCATGCAGTTGATGAAGGAGTCTCTGCGTGCAGGTGTGAAACTTCAGTGCAGCTATTGCTCTGTTTTTACAGCTGCTGATCTTTCACACCTCTCGAGCAGACCACACGTGCAGGAATTGATATGTAGAAAATAACTGGGCACTGTGATCAAGTATCACTACCCTCGTAATTCTTCTGCAACATTTCAGGATGGTGTTCTCCTTTTCTTTCACTTATTGTGGGTTAGGTACAAAAAGAATGAAATTGATCTGGTTATTTCAGGTGAAAAAGACTCTTAGTGCCTGCTCTATATACAGTTATGGTTTGGTTGGTGTTTTTGTTGCTTGGGTTTTTTTCCTCCTTTTAATTTTGCTTATCATTATTCCAGTTGTGTAATTTTTTGTTTCTAAGAAGATGAAATTCAGGTAATGATCTAAGAATATTTTACTCAAACCTTGATGAAGACACTTGAAAATTCCAGAAGAGAAACCTTGTTGAAATAATTAATTCCAAATCTTTATCTTTACATAGCCCTGATGAATATTGTGACAATGCTAAGAATGAGATATTAGTAGCTCTGTTGCCTATTTGGTAGAGACTTTTCTCGTTAAAAGGGCTCATTGCATAATTTTGGGGTGGTGTTAAGGACAAATATAGAGTCTGCAAGACTGCAAAGGACATTTTCATCAGAAATAGTAATGTCTGATGAATCACAAGGGACTAGAAAAAAAACAAATCAAGTGTGGAACCAGATAATTTTTAAATATGAGATTGCATAGAAGGAAAAAAAGTTGAGAGCAGGGTTCCAAACCAGACTGAAAATGGTACTAAAGGAAGGGGAAGGTGGCCCCAAAGTGGCCGTGAAGGTTACAGCCTCTCTTGGAGAGAACAGGCCAGCAGCTAGCCCCGATCCTGTGAGGTGCCTTCCATCACCTGGGTTAAGACCTGACCTGAATTCTACTCCTGGAATTAAAGCTATTTTCCCAGAATCTGAGTCTTGTTTTTACTGGCTCTAGCCATTCAAAAGTCACTGCAGAAATGAGGAAAGGGTTTATTTTCTGTAATATATTACCAATAATAAGCTGCAGTTCGTAAGAAAGCATAGTAGCATCTATGGTGTAAATGATTATCAGGCAACTGGGTGCATTCTAAAATTAGACCCTAATGCTGCCAGATCTGATCTCTCTCTCTGGCTTTGGGATGTTATAAACATAATTCATAGATGTTGTAATTTTCACAGAGGGAAATAGGACACAGCTGTACATCATCACCCTGAACTCTCAGAACGCTTAAGCATATACATCCCATTAAAAACACATTTTTCAGCAAATCACAAGGAAAATATTCCCTGAACCTACCTTTCTCTTGTAAAATTGAATCAAATTAGTAATGTAAGTAGTTCAATTTTTGTGTTACTCCTTGTCCACTTTATTTTAAAGGAAGAATTAATTTTTCTTAGGGTACCCTTAAAGATAGAAAAATATTATCATAGAAAGGATGGGATTTACCCACTCTTACCAACAACAAGAGGGTTTGATGCTTTCATTGTTATTCATGCCATAATATTTTATGTGGCTTTCTAAACTCTGCAATCTTGGACATGGAAGTATCTCTACCCTAGGGCTGGTGGGCTGGTAGCTGAGGTTGAAATGAAACTTTAATCTTTATCTCTTTCTGTAATGCACACTATTCATGCTTCATGAAACTGTGCTGTTTGACACTTCTCCAGATAAATGCAGTGTCCTGATGATGTGTCATGCTCCATTATGTTAGCAAGTTCTGTTCCTTGGAGTTAATCAAAAGGCCAATGGAATTTTCCCACATCTTTTTATGCAAGTTTCTTTGCCGAAGGAAGATATTTTATATCCCTCTGAAACTGCTTTTGAGATCAACTCTATAAGTGATGAAGAGCATTATAAGGTCAGAGCTGAGGGATGCAGCAACAAGGTTCTCCAGTTGTTTACACAGGTGCTCTGCTAATGGGATCCTGTTGTCCTTGGGGGCCCTGTGGCTGCCTTGGGACCAGGCTGGTTTTCAGTTGTGCCACCAAAGGAGAACTCCCCAGCTGATGTCTGCAACTCTGGCCCATGTAGAAGGATTGCATGGATGCAGTTCCAGAGCAGGAGTAGTAACACAGTACAAAAAAAGGACAAATCAGTACAATTATGCATTTACTGGTAGAGGAGCATTATTTTATAGCTTTAGGACCATGAGAATGTATTCAAACATCAAGCTGGTAGTTACTACAGTGCTTTAGAACATTACAAGTTCCCAGTGAGGAAGTTGGGGTTATAGATGTCACTGATGTTTATGCATGTACTTTCCTCATTCCACTTTGTACTTACAATGCATGTTTTCCCTTGAGTTATTGCTGGAACCAAAACCTATCTTTAATCAGATATAAAAAAATCTACCGATACAATTTTTATGTGAGAAAGGTTAGCTTCTGTTCTTCTGAAAGTTAAGAGGTGCTTCATTCAGTATAAATCAAATATATGTCATCTCAGAAGTCCCACTGGACCTCTGATCTCTTGTCATTTTTTTACCAAAAAGACTAATGAGGTCACCCACTACTCTGACATCACTCTTTCCTATTCCTGCAGGAACTACAGCAGAAGTCTCATTGCTGTGTGAGAGGAATTACCCCCCAGTACAGTACCTGTGGATGCTGTGAAGGGGAGAAGAATCTTTCTTTGCACCAAAGCCAGAACACCAGAGAATCACAGAATGACTTGGGTTGGCAGGGACCTTAAAGACCATTTAGTTCCAACCCCACTGCCATGGGCTAAAACAGGCTATTCAGCCTCCATCCAGCCTGGTCTTGAACACTTCGACTTATCTCAAACTCATTTATATTTTCCTGTAAACCTAAGGAGTACAAATTTCCTTTTAATGAAAATGCTATTTTATTTCTTTTATCTATGAAATTATTTTTAATAGGAAGTCTTTTGTATTTGCATTCTCTGAGCATCTGAGTTAAATCCTCAGTTCTATTTGGCTAATAAGTCTAGCTGAGGCCTAATCCATCATTATCTTACACTGACACTGAAAATCTTAATAGCAAAAAGTATTTGGAGAGAATCTGCCAAATCAATTTGCCACCCAGTCTCACAGCCTTGCCCCAAGAATCAACCAGGAAGGGATTTTTCCAAGGTTCCTTGTAGTTCAACAAATGTTAGAAATTACTTTTCTATCTCAAAAGGAGAAATGGACTTTTCTACTAAATGGGAACTAAAATACATTTTGCCTTTCTAGTTCACTTGTTTAATAACAACAAAACCAGGTACATCCAAAACCATGCTGAAAGTCAGAGTTTGTTATTTCTCCTTTTTCATCACTGAATTTTGTCAAAAATCAGAGCTCTGGATATAACATTTGTCAGTTACCTGCTGCTCCAGAACAGCAGAGGGAGCACAAAACACTTTGTTTTCTTTTAATTTCTTGGTGAGGGTGAGATTACCTTAAAAATGACAGTCACGATGGTTGCTAGAACCCATAGAACTTCATCAAGTTTTATATTTTGCTAATTGTCTGAGCAGAACTGTTACTGATGGTATCTCTCATCTCCCAGAAAATCACACACAACTTGCAGGTACTGCTTGTTTTCATCAGGAAATCTGTCTAATCTCTTTGTATTGGATTTGACTTTTCTTTTTCAGCTGAACTTAAGGTATCACATCTTTTCATCACTACCCAAAGGTCCAAATAAGTGGCAAAATATTTAGAACTCTGTGCAATTTCCTACTACAAAATATGTATACCTCAGCTGATGTAATTCAGGAGCAAGTTAGCATCACAATCTTGTCAATTCAGTTTTTATGTCTTTTCTGTGCTATACAGATATGTGTGTGTTCTGCAGCTCTTGAAATTTCTTCTTCCAGCTTCACTGCCTGAGGCCACAAGTGTGCAGAGCAGTTCTGTCTCCCAAAGAATGTCAAACATAATGATAAAATGAACTTGCAAAAGAGCTGATTTTTGTATGCCTTCCTGCTTGGTTCTTCTGCCTGCTCTTTTTGCTTCCCCCGGTTCTAGGTTTTATTTT
This sequence comes from Drymodes brunneopygia, assembly GCA_013400955.1. Lineage (NCBI taxonomy): Eukaryota > Metazoa > Chordata > Aves > Passeriformes > Petroicidae > Drymodes > Drymodes brunneopygia. The sequence goes on along the minus strand of VZTZ01045544.1, from coordinate 1,130,698 downwards.
CTGCTTTTGGAACTGTATCCAAAGTTTCCTCAGAATGAATTGCTTTTAAAAGGCTTCCTCATAATGAGGCTTGTCACACAAATGAATGGAGCATTGCTGAACACTCACGATGTGGCACAGGCTGACTCCACCTTTCTATGCTAGCTCTCAGAATTAGCATTCTTGTCTAACAATGGTTTTCATCCCTTCTCTTTCTGCTGCCGAAGACTGTGACCTGATATATTCAAGAAATCACACTCACAGAAACGAATGGAAAGTATGAGGATTAAAGTGAAGGTTAACCTCACAGAACAGAACTTTAAAGTCAGGCTATCTCCCTTATCCATTGGACCTAAGGATTAGAGGAGAAGCAGGAGAGTGAGTGATCTCGCATTCAGTGCCAAAGGTGAAGGCAGCTTTCCTCACAATGGGCAAAGCATGGGTGCTGCAAGTGTAACTTCAATGAAACTGCTTCATGGCTGAGGCAAACGGGGCTGGGCCACAGCTGCACACTCTCCTGCTTCACCACCAAGGGCAGAAGTGCTCAGCATCTGCTGACCTACCCGTGCCCCTTCAGACCTCTGAGCACCTGAATCCTGAAGGAGAACAGGTGTGAGATACCTGTCTTGAACTGGTAGGTGCTGGGACTTGAAAGCCTTTCTACCAATTCACTGAAGACATGAGAAGTAAATAGAATAAAAGAGAGCAGCCTCACTGCTGGAGCTCTGAGTGAGCAGTTCTCTCTGGAGCTCACACCCAAATTGCTGGTGCTGAGCAGCTCTACGAGCTGTATCTGCCCCACAGTGCAGCAAATCTTACAGGTTCAGGAGAATTTTGGAGAGCAGTCTTCTTCCCAAAGGGGACACAGTGAAGAAGAAAAAAGAGTGAGAATTCATCTGAAGTCCTGAATTTTCATTTTGCACGTAATCTTAAACTTGTAAAGAAAGGAAAGAAAGACAAATTGAAGAGGGGAATGGACAGGGGAAAAGGAAAGGTCGTCAAGACTCCTGCTCAGCATTGCTACTGAAATGTCCGGTAAAATGGAAATTTAGATTTTAATTTATTTTTTTTTAATAATCACAGTAACTTTTCTGTTTAACCCTTTAGAAATGATGTGTTACTCCCCATGCTGATATGGCAAACTTGCTTTTAGACTTTCAGCCAGGTATCAGGAGTGCTAGGAAAGGTGTACCAGCCCCACCTCAGCCAGGAGTCTCTGATGTGTTATGTGGTATGTATGATATACTCTGCTGTCAGGGTAAAAGTCTGATGGCTACACAAGATCTTTTCATACCTTGGCTTCTTCTGCTTAATGCTTTGCAAAATCAAGCAGTCCAGAGGCACTGTGTATGGCAGACAGCATCACGTTTCTTCCATGAAGTTTTAATCCTAGTTTGCACTGGTGACCTTGCACAATCTTTGAAAACCTCCACTGCTTCACTGATTAAGCTGATGGACTGATGGTTTTCTGCTTTCTATGCAAAAAATGCATAACACCTTGCTTGATTAGAGATACAATTGCACAGAATTATTAGCATCATGGAGTAGAAATTATGAAAGTGCAATTTATGATCATCTGGTTCCCAGACTACTGCACTTTATTAAAACAAGAGAATATTTTGGGGAAGAAAAATAGGATGCAGGAGTAGGGTAGTTGATGATCTCATATTCAATTCCACTTTAGGCAAAAACAAAGCATGCAAAATTTAGCCCAGAATTATTAACATTCCTGGGGTTATAAACTATACTGAAAACCAAATGCTATGAAGGAAATTATTAGACAACCTTAATTAAAAACATCACTACCAGCTCTCCACATAATAAATGCACTTGATCTCAGTGAAAGAAAATGAAGTTAATGGTGAATAAACATTTGAAATAAAAGGAAGATTTTACAACCTAATGTTGGGGGAGGTCTTCATCCCTCCCCTCCCCATTGCCCTTGCAGCCCCATTTCAGCCAGTGGTGGTGGATAATCATGAAAACACTGAATTTGGGAAATGTATCCCTACCCCCTCTGTCACCCAAAGGAAAAATTAAAGCAGAAATGCCCATTATCCCTAAGTTAGATGAAGAAGGAGAGGGACAGAAGATGCAGAAAGGCTGGACTCCCTGCCAGCTGGAGGAGGCAGATGAGAGGCTGGGCAGGGAGGGCAGCTGACCTGGCACCCCTGCTTGGGAGGGAGCCAAGGCTGGCAGTGAGCAGGACCTGACGGGGAGCACTGGGCAGGTGTAGCCTCAGACAGGTCCAGGCTGGCTGAAGCAGAGGTCAGCCTGAACAAATCTGATTAACTTCTCCTAGGAAGGGACAGTGACAGCTGACAGGAGTGCCACAGCAGACATAACCTCCTTGGACTTCAAGAAGCCTTTTGCCAAGTCATGGCTTTGAAAGCTGGGTTTTAAAACTGGTATTGCTGGCCAGATTTTACTAGTTAAATCAGGATCAGAGTGAGGCAGGGATGTTGAAAGCTCATTTAGATTTCATGCTAATCACCTTGGCAGTGACCCTTTAAAATAAAAAATAGTTTTAAAATAGACTTTCTACTGCTTGCAGCTGTAAGTATTGCCTATACTTACCCAAGCAGAGGAGGCTGACTTCTGTGAGCTTGGTAGCTTTAATTAATTCTTAATAAAAGAAAAATAAACCAGATGAAAGCAGCCACCTCAGGAACTTAGAAGCAAGCCAAGAATTTCATAGTTAGGGTCTGGGTCTTGTAGGCACAAGCACCAGAGTAAATTTATTTCCATGTGTGAAAATCAATTATCTTTGTCATTGCAATTAAAACTGTGCTTAAAAGTATGACTATTTTCATTGTGGGATGTTTTGCCCAATTGTTTCAGTAAGTTATACCACCCCTGGCAGACAGGGAAAGTCTCAGGCTGCACATAGATTACAAAGGCACAGTGACATCATTCTCTTATCAAGGTTTGGGCTGCCCAAGCACATCCTGTGTCAGGACAGCATCTTGCAGCTGCTTTCACAGAATCAGCAAATCACCAAAACACCACTGGGAAGGGAGCATTGAAGGTCTTTTAGTCAAAATCCCAGCACAAAGTGGAATTGGTTTGAATTTTTGTTTTTTATTATTTACCTATAGTGCTTGATGTGCAGGAATCCCTGAAAATTAATTCAAGGAGGGAAACCTTTATAAAAACCAGACCCATCTTCCTCTATTGTTCCCTACCTCAGAAGTATGTTAAGGCTGGATTGCCAGTACTGAATAGAATTTGCTGCCTTTTGTTGGTTTCATCCAGCCTATTTATATTGTTGGTGGAGGTTTCTTGGTTGGGTTGGGTTTTTTTGTTGTTCCTACTTAATTAGTGCAGTGCATTGTCTTGGGGCTATGTGAGGATGAAAAACAAGACTTTAATGATAAAATACAGAAAAAAAAAGACAGGCTACTCTTGTCAGTGTCAGCAAATAAATAGCATTAATCGGTCTTCATTACTGCCATGCATGGTGTTACACAAGAGCCCAGCAGGTAGGAAAAAGTATAATGTCTTTTAACTGCTTTACGAGTGCTAAGAATTAAGCTGAAACTTAAACTGTAAATTCTTCTTTGATCAGCAAAGAATTATGACAGTCATTTTTGTCTTCAGAAGCTGACATCTTTCCATGAGGATACTGAGGGAGTGCAGAATGCCTGACCTGACCTGTTGTCACCAGTTCTCAATGGGAGGTGCCTCACTGCCATTTGTGCCTTTGGAAACTGCCCTGTCTGCACTGTGGAGTGGGATGCTCATTCCAGCTGGGGTTATAGCTCTGCCCTGCTATATTATTTAAAAATACGGAGTTTTAATTAGCACATGGTTGTGTTTTAGAGTGCTTCAGAATATGTCATATCCTTAAAGGCTTTCAGCAAATAGATGTTTGGTTCCCCCCTCCCCACCTCCAGAATGAGTTATCCAAGCAATCTGCGCCAAGTGGTTTTGAGAATGGAGGTTGAACACACACAACTAGATTATGTGGCAGTGTAAATCAGAACTGTGCAATTCACTTCAGTGATTTACATTATCTGAAGATTTGCACTATTAATTATTGGAAGCCTACCTTTTTAAAAGCAGTTTTTTAGTCACTGTGACATCTAACCATCTGGCTCCAGTTTCCCTCGGTGTGTACTTTCAGGCATGAATACCAGGAAGCTTTGTTAAATATACAGATTACCCAGGCAGCGTGCAGGAGATGGTGATTGACAAAGCTTTGTTTTCACAGCTTATTTCTTTGCAAAATTGTCTTGGTTAAACTTCACATACCAATCAGTAATGGATTTCATTTGCTGGTCTCTTCACTATGGCTTTTACTACTGTTAAAGATTTTAACTGATGGGACAAGGGAAAGAATATCCTGGCTGTTGTGATCATCTGCCACAGCAGCCAGTCTCACCCTGGAGGCAACAGGAGAGATTGTTTAGGCAGTGACTGTGAGCTTGACCCCTTTTGGCAACCCTTGGTTGTTCTGGCACATCTGTAACACATGGGTGTGATCTATTTTGGGAAGAATAATGGCTATTGAAGCACTAGCCCAACAAAGTGCACATCATGGCCTGTTTGGACTCTTCTGCTGAAGAGTGCACGTGTTGGTGTTTCCTCTCCCAGGCTGTGTGTGCTCACAGATCCTGGCTCTGGCACCTATGGGCAACTCATTCCCAGAGATGCTCTGGCCTCCCTGGCTGCCATTGCTCCACCTGAATCAGCATCCTCACCCTGCAGAGCTGATATTCCAGAGTGTTATCACCAAGTCAAAAGCAGAAGCTCTGAGCCCACAGGGATCTCGGTTCCCTCTAACAGGCTGCTTGCCAGGGTCAGCAGAGCTCCTCTGCCCCAGCCTGAGATTCATAACATGCTCTTTCAAAGAGCTCGTACACAGGGACTGTAATTTTCTTTACTGCCACAGAACTGCCTCATTTATAAAGTAAGATCTAGTGTTTGAACACAGAGTTCTGTTCTCCCGAGGATATGATTTTACCCAGCACAATATTTCCTGAGGCAACAAAGTTATTGACTGCAATACTTCATGTTGCTGCAGAAAGGAAGCCTCTGTAAAATAACCTTTAATTGCCACCCTGTTTTGTCATATTTGTATCTTCAGGTATGCATTTAGAAGGTGCTACAGAATACAGAAGAACCTCGAGGAGCTTTGCAACCAGTCCACTGTTTTTTCCTTTGAAATCTCCTGCTGAGATTTCTCCATTTATCAGGTGTGGAGGCAATCTTTGGTCCTGGAAAGGGATAATGTGCTTCTCTATCTCTAGAGTCCCAAGCCTCCCCACCCTGAAGCAGGACTCTTGCCATCTGACATTCCCTGGAGCAGAAAATGCCCTAAAGTTTCTCTGCTATCTCAGCTGAGAGGATGTCACCACTCTTGTTGATAAAGCCTGAAGTCAACTCATTTAACTTGATTACTAATTGAAGGATGATTTTTAAATGTCGATAGTTAAAAATGAAAAGAAGATATCTGCAAAGCTTTTCCTATAACCTCAGTTTTGTAATGTCTGTGGTATCCAGTTAGACTCCGCTATCTCACCAAGGCTAATGGTATATAAATGGCTAATTTTAAGTTCCTTAAGACTGTTCTTAGAAAATACATTTCCTATTGCCACTGTAATTTTTCTCTCACCCCGTTGTAAAAGAGTTATTGAGTTTCAGTAGCTTAGACTCTTACATATGTTATTAATTCAGTGAGAGAGATGTATCTTTTTGTGAAGAAAAATACCAGTTAAAACCCTCTTCACCCCAAAACCTGTGACACTGTTGAAAAATCTCTGGTCTTGATGTGTGCAGCTAAATTTCCCAACTCAGCAGGTGCATCTAACAAAACCCATCATCAGCCAATTGGAAGTCTGATTTTTGAGGACCATTGAACACTGAACATTTGAGGGAGCTGCAATTACAGAAACAATTGTGTTAAATAACTTTGGACTGATGGTGTGTGAACATCAGCCCTCCCAACTTCCCCTTTCTTATTTTGGTTGGAATCTGACAGTGCACAGGGTGATGCTAGGAATACTTTAGGGAGTGTTGATATGCCTCAGAAATTCTGGCATTTCTTCATCTATCTGTGATTTATGTCTGTGTTTTATGACTCCATAGGTTGAATAGCCTCATATTTGCAGCACTGTTTGATGTTGAGGAGAAAAAGGGCAGGGTTTTAATGAGGGTGAAGCATCTGAAACTCCCCTCACATAATTCCAATTCCACTTTCAGTCACAGCAGCACAAGTCAGGAGGCACAGCATGCTTCACATTTCTGTAGTGCTGGACATATGTCAAATATAAGAAGCAGTTTACCTAAGACAAATAACAGACTGTATGAGAAAATCTGCCTTTGTTTATTAACCATGTGAATTGTTTATTTTGCATTTTTATTTGGTATGGTGGAAAGCTATAACATTTGTTTTACAGTGACACCAAAACTTTCAACCCCTCTTTAGGAGTCCCGCAAAGCATGTGAACATTAAGTTTTTGGTCTGAAAGTGGTCAGTTGATGCCTGCTGCCAGTGCAAGGGTTATGCTCTCATGTGCTGTGCTGACCACTGTCCCAGGAGTGCTCAAGATCACCTCACCCTCTTATTTGGAGTCTCAACACAGGCTGAGGGATGAGCAGATCTAAAGCAGCCACCAAGAAAGACTTGGGGGTGCTGGTGGGTGAGAGGCTGGACAGGAGCCAGCAACAGGGATTTGCAGCCCAGAACCCCCCGTGTGCTGGGCTGCATCCAAAGCCCCGTGGGCAGCAGGGCAGGGAGGGGATTCTGCCCCTCTGCCCTGCTCTGCTGAGACCCCACCTGCAGGGCTGCATCCAGCTCTGGGCTCCCAGCACAGGAAGGACAGGGACCTGCTGGAGCCAGGCCAGAGGAGGCACTAAGGTGATCAGAGGGATGGAGCAGCTCTGCTGTGAGGAAAGGCTGAGAGAACTGGGATTGTTCAGCCTGGGAAAAAAAAAAGTCAGCGTGACCTAACTGTGGCCTTTGCAGTACCTGAGGGGAACCCACAAGAAAGATAGAGAGAGACTATTTATAAGAGTGACAGGACAAGGGGAAATGTCTGCAAACTGAAAGAGGGGAGGTCTAGTTTGGATATAAAGAAGTAATTCTTGACTGTGAGGGTGGTGAGGCACTGGCACAGGTTGCCCAGAGAGACTATGGCAGCCCCGTCCCTGGCAGTGTCAAAGGCCAGGCTAGATGAGGCTCTGAGCAACCAGGGATAGGGGAAGGTGTCCCTGTCCATGGCAGGGGGGTTGGAATGAGATGATCTTTAAGGTCCCTTCCAACCTCAAATATTCCACAATTCTATGATATTTCATACAGGTCTTCCTCTTGTCTCTGCTAGCGCTCCAGTTCCAGTGCCACCCACTGATGCTGGGGTAAGTCTTTAACATATGATGACTCTTAAAATGCCTGTGCAGGGACTCAGTGGTCTCCCTTAAATTCACAGATGAGCCTATACACGGTACAGCTGAGTGCACCTGAGTGAGCCCAGAAAGCTCCCAGTGGCTTGGTTGTCTTGCCATGCTTACAGGTGATAATCCCAATCCCAGTTGTGTACACAAGGGAAAATGCAATGCAAGCATTGCCTAAACTCTGCAGGCAGACAGGAGATCCCTCTTTTAGAACTGCAAACGTGCCTCCTGCAGTGACCAGAGAAGAGGCTTGACATAGTTATGTAATATGAATATTAAATGTAATGATTAAAACCAGCAACATAAACAAAAGGTAAAACAGTGGCTTTAAAAGGCACTTCTCCAATCCTGCCCAAGCACAAGTGGAAATGCAGACTAAATTGTGCAAACCAAACCTCCACAAAATAATACATAAAAGGTGATGTATTGTGACAAGGTAATTAACAGAGTGAAAGGATGAACACCTGTCTCCTGCATATGGATTGGCAGGTACAGTGAAGACTGGGAGTACATGAGGGTTTGTGGAGAAGTTTACAGAATATTCACTGGGAAAAACCTCTCCCCAGTCCTACTTCTAAAACTGGATCTTTTCCCACTGCTATTCTGAAAGAATGAACTGATTGAGGAGGACAAGATAGCTTCTTGTATACCTATTTGGCAGTACAGAGAATTCATATTCTGATCACAGAGTGGAAATTATTATGATTTAAAGGTAAGATGTCTAGAAGTGAGAATTGGAAGGCCCACAGGGAAAACAGTGAAGGAATGTGAAAAGAGAGGCTGTCATTCTAACAAGAAATATGGAGTTAATAAATAAATAAATAAATAAATCTATCACATTTTGATGTGTTCTATTGTCAATTATTAGAAGACATAAAACCAACATGTGATAAAAGAGGTGTCCTGTGTTTTTTTGTTTTATTTTTCCATCTCTGATATTGCAGAAATAAATGCTTATTTAAAAGAGGGAGAGAGAAGTATTTTAAGAAATTGCTCCCAAATTTGTTTGGAATTATATCCATACATTTGAATAGAAAACAGAAAACAACATCTTTCTCCCTTTTTGACAATGGTAATATGTCTTTCATACGTTCATACAATAGAAGCAAGCTACTGGTGAGTCAAAGATTACATTTGAACTTCAGAGTACCACTTGTGAGGCCTTTGGAAGAAGAAATAGCTTAATAAAATGGTCATTTGTTGGGGTGAATTTCTGTTCTCATGCTTGAATGTTATTGCATCCTTTGAAAAACTCACATGAGAAAGATTTGAAATTAGAGGACTCCTAAGCATGGCTCAAATAAATTAAATAGTATCCACAACAGATAATAACTTTTTCCACACTTCTGCTGAATGTTTTCTCTGAAGTTCTCAGGTGCAACATGAGACAAGGGAGGAGATTTTCCTTGCAACAGGAACACTGCAAAATTCTCTCTGGCAATACCAGCACTTCTGCTTTAGTTCATCTTTGGTTCACACTAGAACAACACCAAGGTGAGCTTGGGGGAAAACTTTCTACCTCTGCTCACTATAAACAAGATTTCAAAGGTTTCTTGTTCTCAAAGGGATGGGATGAAAAATGGTTGAGTGCACTGGTCACAAAATCAAAAACTTTTCTAAATAGAAGTAGTTTAAGCTATGAAATTCATCAGTTATTTAAACTCTTCCTTTCTTCTGCCCTATATAGAATTGGATGCATGACCAAACTGAGCTGCATGTGACTGTGCACAGGATTTCCAGTGCTAGGCTGTGGGTCAAGCCACATGTATATTACTGTTTGGTAAAACCACTGGAGTATTTCCAGGGTGGGATTACCCCTGATTCCCAGTGATAATAGATGCCTGCAAAGAACAATGGGGCTTTGAGCAGAACAAACCTATTTGTTTTCAAGTAGGTCATAGATGGATTTTTTTTCTTTTTGATGGTAGAAGAGCACAGGAATATGGACCATCTAGGTGCTAGTTGCTACGGTAACCATGAAATCACATCCTCCAAAACCTTTCTATTTAATTATATACATCACTGACTAGCTAGTGGAGTAAATTTCTTTTTTTTTTTTTCTTCAAAACTCCAGATTGAAAAGGAAAAAAGGCATGTTCATTGCAGTTTAACCTATTTTTTGTCACTGATATTTTTGGGAAGAGAATTTCTTCCTTCTTACAGGCATTTTTAGCTGACATTCCATTCAGTTTATTGACATCATAAATTATTATATCGGGCTGTAGTGCTACACAGTTAAGGGTTAGAGGTTTGTCATTGTTTCTGTGTATTTATAGCCTAATTCTCCAGGCTTCTCCTTGATATACATGATTTGTTTCCAACCTCATGCTATTGGGGCTATATTTCACCTGTGGAAATACCTGCATTGTGCTGAAATCCATATCTGCTTGAAGACTACATGAAAAACACTACCTGTGTACAGAAAACTTTATGTTTTGCCAATCAAAACAATGCCAAGGTACTGAAATCAAAACTAAGATTGTGCAGTGGCTCAGATGGACTTTCTGAACTGCTTTTGTGCACCAGGATGAATGGGCATTAAAAGCCTGTAACCAAGTAATTCAGATGCCTCTTCTGTTCCTAGGGTACCTTCTTTATTAAACAGCAATAACTTTAGCTAACTTTAATACCTAGGGAAAAATTGATAATTATTTTAATTTATTTCATTTCCCTACTTTATTAGATTTTATGGTATATCCCTTTAAATGTTAGCAGAAGAGATACATATTTCACTATCTTGGATACAAAAATCATAGTTTTCTTGCTCTTTTTACAATATATGTAATGTGTAGATTTTATTTTTCTCTTCCCTCTTTCAATATTTTTCTTTAAAATATGTTGATTTAAAAAAAGTAATGAGGAGTGATCTCCACTTAGGTATTAGACAGTCATGTTTAATTCATATAATTCTCTGTTCATTATTCTGATACTGCATTGCCTCACCTTAACAAAAGGAATCTTTTCATATAAATATGAATATTTTCATGTTTTTTAAAAAAATTCAGGTCCCACAAAAATTTGTTTAATGAAGTCAAACTGCATGTACTTTTGGGGGTTTTGCTGGCAAGAAATGCTAATAATTATGTTTATTAGCTACACTAGTTTCACCAGTGCAATCAAAATTTCCTATTACAAGTCATTATTACCATTTTGATAAGTGACAGAATTGGAAGGTTTGTTAGGATGATTCAAAAAGGCAAACTCTCTAAAATCAATACACAGAATCCCTAAGCAGCAGGCACCTTCAGCCAGGTAATGAATAAATACAGGTTGTGAGCTTTACAGAGTGCCTTACACCCAACCTGATTGATATCTTTAAGCCTAATTAATAATATTCTTTCTATTGGACAAAATAATTCAGTATAATGAAAAAAATTCAGGTCAAGAAGTTTAAAGCTACAGTGTTAGTACTGTAACAAGAGAAAATTCATCATAATTAGTACCAATTAGTTTATTTCCTGCCAGAAATTAGCCTGCTGCTCTGATTTGCTGTTTTTCTTTCTAATGCTGAAGTAAATTAAAATAAAAAATGATAAGTGTTCTGAAATGTATGCGTACATTGTACAATTTGGTCAGCATTTTATGAGTTATGTGAATTTGTGATAGACAGATGGACGGTTCCAAGCACTCCTCAGTCCAGCATCATGCTTTGAGCTGCAGATGCCAATGGCAGCAGTTACACATCTATTATGAAATTTGGACAACCTTCAATTTTGTTCTTCGTTATTATCCTACTTCAACACCAAGGGATTCTTGGGTAATTTGGGAAAATGCCTTCTCTCTATGTATGGAATTTATATTATTTTTATCTCCTAAAATGGCTTAACAACTTAACACCTTTTTGAAACACCTGCCTTTAGTTCACATACAATTATATTGACATTCATGGATCAAATTGCAGTTAAGATTGGTATACACAAACAGTCTAGTATCTCCATGTTTCTCTGGAATTACTGTCATATTTCTACCATGTTTCTGGGTCCTAAGGCTCAGGCATTGGTTCAGGGCAAGAGAGGAGGATTATAAAGAGAAGGATCTGCATCACAATCCCATTTTTGGGAGGAACATTGATGTAGGTTACCTTCCTCCTCACATTTGGGTCTGTCTGGAGTAATTTTGAATGTTTTATATAATCTTTGTGCTGGTGATCTTCCACTGGTTCACATTTCCACATTAATGTGTGAAGTACATTTAACTTTTATGTTAGAGACGTGGTCATTATCCCCTTTGTTATCCTTAAAGCTATCTTTAACCTGCTCCCTTGGTTGCATTCCCTTAATTAGGGTTAACTGACCACTGGTGACATGTTTATAGCCCTGTGGCCTCTGGTGTCATCCCGTGCCCATGGTTTCAACACCCCTGCAATCACCCCCTGTCAGCAGTCCTTTCTTTTATTCTAAAGTCATGAACAGCTCTTTCTGCACCAAGTACCTGCTTGCTTGTACCCCGCAGAGCTGTTCACAAGCTAAAACAAAGTAATAGTCACCAGGTTATCACACAATTACTGTTCCTGCTGAACAAGACTAAATATGGCTCCAGCTAGGCCAAAAGAAGTCCAGACAGAGCCTGATGGGTGCTGAGTTGTGTTTTTGTCCTAGCACAAGCCCTGTTGCAAACAACACCATACAGGACAACAAGGTCTGTTCTAACCCCAAAGCCCTCACTTCAAGGATCCATGCAAGTCTGAATGAAGTATCTACTTGTTGGTTAGCAGGGAAACATCTATAATACAGAGCACAAAGTCAAGTATCCTGTTTACCCACAGTTTTGAAATGTGGAATAGAGCTATAAAGAAATAGGATAACAAAAGATGTTGTTATGGCCATACTTACCAAGAATTATCTTAAACACCCCAGTTTCTCAGGCTCCTTTGTGAGTTTCTGTCGGCTGTCCCCAGCCTGGCACACTAGAGAGAGCTCTTAGATCTGAATGTTTTCTACTTGAACAGCTAATGTTGGTTAGAGAGGCCCTTTGGAACAGTTTCTTCTTTGGCCCACAATCAAAGGACCTGGTTTTTTTCTCTCTTGTTTACCTACTCATCATTTTACTGTGTGAGAGCACTGAGACATTATACGGTGCCAAGAGGATTATGTAATCGCTTTCTCCCATCCTCCCTAAGTTTACTTGATTAACATTTTTATTGCATATCTTAATTAGTAGATTCCTAGCTTTAGGCTTCAGGCTGCTTTCCTCTCCTTACAGCCTCTGTCGAATGCACTGATTTAATTTTCAAACTTCTGTACCATGAGAAATTTTAATGGTTTTAAATATTTAGTTTGTTACAAGTTTGCATATAGAATGCTATAATAGCACATTAAAAATTATTTGAGAATTTGCTTCTGAGAAGGAGCAGCTTCTTCCTTTGCATTAGATTTCAGGAAACTCATTTATATGGGCAAAAAGTAAAAATAGAAAATGGATAGCCTTAATGTGAGGGATTTAGAAACAGCTTTTGTCATTGGGACATTAGACACATATTCTTGCAAGTATAAAAGGAAACAGAGGACAAGACCGATCCCTTTCTACCTCAGGAGTTGAAAATGTAGATGCTTTTTATGTGGGCCTGAGGAGCTGGTCTGTTAAGCAGTGTCCAAACAATTCCAAATCTGCAGAAAGCAAAGCTGAGGGCAGCATGGTCTCTTCTTTTTAGCCAACAGTTCACCGATTATAGACCTTATCTATAAAATTATATTGCAGTTACTTCAGCTCATTTTTTCTACACTGGATGGTGTTTTCTGATCACCATATTGCAGCATATTTTGATTCAAGGCTCTTGCAATCTGTCTTGCTGAATCCTTTATACATTTTATAAAAACGTTAACTGTCTTTCATGGGGCAGAAATTTGAATTCTACCGTGACAACAGTGCTATTAATATATTAGTTGTCATTCTTGCATTGTCTCCTTTGTCTCTCAAATATTTCATGACTTGAAGAACACAACCATTTCAAAAGGATTGTATTTCCTGGTTCCTTTATAGCTGTACAGAAAATTTACAGAATTCTTCACACTCGTACTGTTTAGTGAACTTAAAAATTCTTTTTCATGTGTTTTCCCTTTCTAAATATAACTGAGGAAGCATCATTTGCTTCCTATGAAGGTATGGAGCAAAATTATGTGCTGAAATCTGTAGGTGTTTGTGAGAGAAACCCCTTGTGTCTCTTGTTCCTTTCTACACTACAAATCAGGCAGCCACAAATATATTTATCCCCAAATAACATTTAGTGTAACTTCTCATATTGTTAGGCCTTTAAAGGAACTCTGGAACTCTGCATGTATTTCATCCTAGGAGCTACTTCTCCTTTGCAAAGCTTCCTGGCTTGTTTTACATGCAAATTATCCCATAGGATGGAATGAGACCAAATGTTGCATTGGCCAAAATATGAGGTGATGAGTTGGGGTTTTATTATGTGGGCTTGGCAGTATGATATCTGAATCATCTACACAGGCCTATACAAGCCATACAAGAAAATGAACCTTCTAGCTGGAATTTGTGCCTGAAATTAATCATCCATGTATTGATTCTTCTCCTCCTCTCCTCTCCTCTCCGAACCTCTCCGAAACACTCCTCTCCTCTAACATCTGGCATGGGAAATATAAATCTATGTAGAACCAGAGGGAAGAAAATATTGATTGAAATAATTGTAAAAGAACCATTTCCATAAGTTGCAATTTACTTTTGTCAGCTAATTCCACGTATCATTATGGATTCAGGAGAGGCAGTGTCTGAAGTCTCTTGCACGTGGATGACTGGGAATGAAAACCATTGCTTTTTATACTGATTTTGGTTCATGAAAAGTGCAAAATTTATTTGTGTATGTATTTTTTTGCATGAACTCAGAAACACATATTCAATAGATTCTGCAGAAGTGTTATGTTGGGAAATAATGTATTCACAGGACTAATAATATCAAATATTAGTTCTGTGTAAAAGAACCATGCAATAAATTATTCAAAGAAATCTCTTTTCTATGCATGTAGTTTGTGAGGACACCAACTTGAAAAAACATTTGGCTATTCAGAGTAAATCTGGCTTTTCAGAGTGCTTAAATATTCAGTATTCACCTGTATCAACTACTTTTTCTGAATTCCTTGATTTAACAAATGTAATTTTTGAACCTGCTTTGTAATAATAATATTGCACACACTACAACTGATATAATTATCCTGGTAAAAGTAATGATACTGTTAAAATTCTATGAAAATGCCATATTTTTCTGTTAAATCATGAAACGTGTATTAAAATGTAATGGATCTCTTAGGTTTACTACATTAAAAAGGAAACAACTGGAAATCCAGCCCATACCAACTTCAACACAGATTTTACTGCAACTTCTGCAGACAACCACACCACTTGAGGCTGAGAGAAGCTTTCTAATGCACTGCACAAATTTAGTCCCAACAAGGAGTCTAAAAATAAAACTGTCGAAATATCTTAGTGCCTCCCACAAAGTGCTGCAGATATTTCAGTAGTGGGGCTCAGAGTAAAGGCATTCAGGCCTGATCCCCAACCCAGTCATGACAATGAGATTTCACATGTTACTTTGATTATTTTATGCTTGGAGGTATGTGGAAATACCAGTATAGCTCATCAGCATTTCTACTGGAAAAGGACAAGGAAGACAGAGAAGGAAGTGAGATAGGGAGGGAGAACTGCAGTTATTGTCTTTGAACAAAGAATTCTGAAACTGCCTGTAAAAAATCATTACTGGAAGACTCAGTAAAATTATGAATTTTAAAAGCAGAGAACAATGACTGTATTTTTTCTTCTCTTATTTCAGAAGGATAAAATATAAAGCATAAAAGTCCACTTAAAGTCATGTGAAATTGAACCAACTATGACATTTCTCACTTTTTATTATTATAATTATATGGAAAGAGACCTCAGTACCTCAGCAGTACCCTGAACTCTAAGAAATCTGAATAAGAGGTTTTCAGGTACAGATCAGTGAGAACTGGGAATTCATTTCTCCTAAAACAATATATAATGGAATTATTTGGCAAAAGAACTCAGGTTGTTTAGAACCTTGACAGTGAAAAAGGGAGTGAAGGGGAAAAACTTGAATTTGATATCCAGACTAAGAATATAAATATTTAGTGCACAAATTAATGAGGTGTACTGAGACTGAGGTCTGATCAGCTCATGGTTCCTTGGTGAGAACTGGATCCAAGAAAGTGTGTATATACCTTAAAGTTCATTCCTTCAGGAGGAAGGGCAGAACAATTCCTCCTTTTTAATTTGTTCTTGCATAAGTGAAAAATTCTTTGAATAAGAGAAAGAAGAGAAAACAACTCTAGGTTTACTAGAGCAAGCAAAGAGCAAGAGGATCCTTCTCTGTTTAAATTAACAACATTCATGAGGATGAAGGGGAGCACCCTTTCTCTTTGTCCCTTAGCCCAGCAGGATTATCCATTGGGCAGTATGTGACTACCTGTCCATAGGTACCTCTAAGAACACTTCAGGGAATCCATTCCACCAGATCTGGAAAAGAAAATAAATAACTGACAGAATTACCAATGCTGATAATTCTTGACACTTTGAGCAGTAATCTCAGAAGTAAATTGTCCTCTTATTATTTGATAATAGTGGTAGATTATTAGGTGTGACTACATCTTGATAAAGAGCATCACAGTGTGTCTCCAGGACTTAGTGAGATATATTAGAAAAAATGTCATAGTAAGAACTTCAGAAATTAGAACATGTCTGTCCCTACAAACATAATTTTCCTTAGAGTAGACTGGCAAACCTCTCCAGATTCACTGATCTTGCCAGTTAAAAAATTATAGTAATAGTCTCAATGTCTGTATCCCAGTCTTTAAACTTATTATTAATTTAACTTTTCCCAAGCATTTTGCTCGTATAAGCCAGTACTTTTTCCACTTTCAAACTTTAAGTGAAAGAGAAAACTGTCCACATAAATTACATCATCTGGAAGCTGTCTTCTAATATACAGCCTTGGCTGCTGTATTTCCCTGAAAAGGGCTGTCACCTACACTGTAAATTCTTTTTAAGCCAAATCACTAAGTTCACTGAATGCACATAACTCCAATTAACTGCAGCCTGCTGGCTCAAAAGCAATTTGGTCTTTCATTAATTACTCAGATAAACACAGAAAAAGCTCTTTTAGTTTGCCTGAATTCACAGAACAAACAACCTCCCCCACCCCAGCTTTGATGATCCAAGACAATCTTGTCTTTTGATGCTTATCACTTGGTTGTTCAATGAAATGTAATTAAAAACAAAAACAACATCCCCCTATCACCAACCCTGAGTTGCAGTTAATTGTCAGGCCTTCCAACTTACTCTCACAGTGCGAAGCTTATTGCACTTTAGGTCACAAGTCTGTTTGTTTAATCTCTTTCCTGGTGGATTGACTCTCCTGAGTCTCACAATGGGATTTCTGCAGGTGAAGTTCAGTTACAGCTGCCAGGAGATTTTTTTCTCTTGGTCTTGTATTGAACATATGCAAAATTGAAAAGGTTATGGATGTTTTTATTCAAAGGCTCAAAGAAAACCTTCTAGAATTCCAGAACTATTTATGATGCTTAGCAAGCCATTTGATTGAGTCATTCTGCCTTTCAAGATAAAAAAAGAAAAAAACCCTAAATTAATGTTTTTTATCTTAATTTAAGGTTAATTCAAATTTCCCATAGAAGAAGAAGATGGGTGGAGGATCATCAAGTATAAATATATTAAAATCCAAGTAAATCCTATGTACTAACCAGTGGAAGATAACTCAAGTACCCAGTGCAATCATGCCAAGAAGCCAATCTGAAGCTACCAAGGGCTTCAGGAACTAAATTGAGCAATGATATGGGCATGCAAGAAGCAATTATAAAAATTAATGGACTGTTATTCATCTAGGTTTTTTTTTTTAACGTTAATGAACAAATTAGTCTTGCATGTGAGTGTAGCACATCTGTTTGCGCCTACATACAGAGAAACACATCCACATGTCACGCAAGCTGGCTTGATTGCACTTTGCAGGACATATTTGTATACATTTTATCACCGTTTCTGTAAACAGCAGCTTCTTTCAGTATGTTCCATGCTCTCTGCCTAGGTCTTAATGGAAGTGTTAATTAGGAGTGCAGTAGGGAAACAATTTATGCTTCTAAACATGTCTTGTGTATGGAGTTTGAGTAATGAGAAAAAACAGGCCGGAACATTTGTATGAACAGATACTAATTACGGTTTCTGAGTGTAACATGCTCACTGCTACTGCCAAGAGCACAGCACAGAATTATGAGAAAGACAGATGATAAGAGATTTTAAATAATCAAAAAAGGGGCCAAAGTCACAAATTTCCATTAATTTTACACATTTAGCTGAAAGTAGAGTGATGGTTTGCTTTCATGAAACCTCATATCTGCAGTGTCTTTAATTTACTTCATGTTCAGTATCTATTGAACTCTGTAGACTCAGCCTGATGAAATTCTGAGGTATTGGTGGCTGGATTTTACCTGATCACAACTATTGTGCCTTACATCTAGTTTGCATGTAACCAAGTGCATCTTTCCACTGCCAAAAATCAGGTTCAGAAGTGCTCAGCAAAAATTCCTGCCCTGCCCTAGACTCCTGGAAATAACTGAGAATCTATCTGGTTAGCAGGATGTGATTCTCTATAGAACTCACATTGACCTGTTTGTAGTGATGGATAATTAACTTTATAAACCAAAGCCAGCTTGAACATGAAAGCAAATTTGCCAAATGACAGTGTCAGAATCCCAGAAGAGGGACAAAAAAAGGAACAATATGGAAAACATAAGGGGAAATATTGGTAATATAAATGGCAAAAGATAAAGGACAGTAGAAAATAAAAGGCACTAACACCACATGTGGCTTCTTATTACTTTCAAAATGGTAGAATAAATACCAAGGCTAATGAGAAGTATAGTTTGATTATTTACCACCTGGTTTCATTTCTTTTTTTTACTGGAGCTCACTGTACTTCATATATCACACACAGTTGGAGTGTAACAGAAAGTATATAATTTTCTGCTGCTTAAGTACAGTCTTCACTATAAATTGAAAACTTGCAGCTTGCTTTAACTTTCCATACAGCCAGACAAAGTGATCAACTGTTCAGTCATCCAGGAGTACAGTGAGTCCCTTCAGAATTATATTTTCTTTTTAGTTGTCTGGTGCCTGTGAACTGCCTTTATGGACTGGGGTGATACAGGCTTTGGTCTTTTTCCTCAGAGCTGTAGTCTAATACATGACTTTCTTACAACTAGAAATAATACAGATTACCTTGAATTTTTGTTATGATTCTTTATTTTTGTAGAGTATGGTCATCACCATCAGAAACCTCTAGCTAAAAGTGACATGAAATGTAAGAGCTAAATGCCATGTTTGCATATTTAAATGCATGCATATATAATGAATGAACACTATAATCTTCTTAATAACTCCACACATTATTCTTTTCTGCTTAGGTACAGCAGATATATTTTTCTAATTTGCTCACTATCCAGTTAACACAGAAGCCAGCAGTGAAACCGTTGGCCAGATTTGGACCAACTAAAAATTCTTCTAAGACCCCATCAAGGAGTTTTTTATCTTGCTTGTAAGGAAGCTAGATGAATTTAAAACTTAAAATATTGCATATGGAACTCACAGGAGGTCCCTGAAGGGCAAGACACAAATAAAATGAGGTTGGGGTTCCTGGAATACTTGATTTCAATACTTCAAAGGGAAGTCGGGGTCCAGAAAATAAATTGAAAAATGGAGGGCAATGAAAGTAGAATTTCAGGGTTAAGGTCTGAAAAAACAGCCATCCTTGCTTGGAGCCACATCTAATGTAATTTCCTACTGAGGATACAGTTTGCCAGTTTGGGAGAATTCCCATATCCTACCATGCATAAGTGCTCGTAGTCTTTAAAGTGTTCCCTTTCCTTTTCCAATGGTGATGAAAGACAGCCAGCAGATGACAGAAGCAGGTGGACACTGTCAACAGTAGATTCTAAAGCTGTGTGGTTTGAAGAAAGAGAGAGAGAAGATGGAGGGATAAAAAAGGAGGATAAGAACATTAAATGAAAGAAAAGAATAAACCCAAGGATAAACACAGGAGCATAATTAAATCATGAAATGCTGCGTATCAGAGTAAACAAAAAGAATTTATATCTTCTCCATTGGTCCACCTCTCCAGCTTCTGGACCTAGGTCTTAGGGCTTACATATAAAAATTTTAATTTTTTGTGGATGATTAAAATACAGAAATTCATCTCACCACACTATTAACATTGATGAGGTAGAAGACTACACCAGCACCAGTCACCTGTTTCCCCTCTAGTCAGTAAAGAGAAATGGACATTTTTTAAGGCATGATTCATCTGACCTATTTTAGGCATTTACATCAGCAGGAGACAAATTGTGGCGTGGAAGTGCCTGCTTTTCTCCATTGCCTGGACCTTTCTCACATTACTGCTTCATGCATAAGCAGCTACAATAGATCAGATTACTTAGCTCTTTAGTACCTTTGCATTTAAACTGTTTGGTGGCTTCTAAGAGTTGACTGTGAGTAGCTGAGGGTTTTGGCTCACTGTCAGCATTTCTCAAAGTTGGTGGAGTCCCAGGCTATTTTTTATTCTTCCATTTTCTGGGCAAAATGAAGCACTAACAATAAAGGTATGTTTCAGATACACCAAAGCATTTTACACATTCTAAAGAAAACCCTTTGGTTATAACTTTTATCGACTGTTAAAAATGTTACTACAGCACCTCTAAAATATATAAAAAATCAAATATTTTTAAAATTGAGGAGACATTCTACCGTCGATGAAATGTCTTTTTTGTTCTTTGAAACTGTATGGCAAATTTGACTTAATTTTGGCTGGACTTAAAGAGTATTTTTGGCTAGTAAAAGATTTGGAGGGGAAAAAAAATGACCAGCTCCAATGGCCAGATTAATCACACCTTTTTTTTTTTTTTTCCAAGCCTGATCCTTCTTTTGCAAAGCTCTCAGTTGTATGTCTGTGAAATGATTGCCTGCCCTTGCTGTGAGTCGTGGCCAAGTGCTGTGCACCAATTTGCCCGTGCAGGAGCTGGCAGCCAGGCTGGCTGAGAATGTGTGTGTGGAGGAGCCCAGAGCCCTGCTAGGCAGGGTGCTAATTGCAGGCTGGCAGAGGGCAGCAGAACTGGGAGGAAGGCAGGGTTGTACAGTGCTTGCAAAAAGCAGATTCAGTGAGTTAATTTGAAGTAGCATTGAACCATCCCCTCATCTCCTGTACTTGCAGTTCCTTTGGATAGTTGCTGGGATGTGACACCTGTAGCTGATGCTTAGAAGGAAAGCTTAGAGATCCTTCCCTTAGAAGAGAGCAAGTGCTGTGCTGGGGTGATGGCACTGGGCTGGGGAACAGCAGGAAGCTGTGGGAGTGCAGTGGGAATCCCAGATTGTGGTCCAAGCACACAGCAAGGAGGGAACATGCTCAGTGTTAAACCAGGCAGAAGGATACACCAGTGAAGAGCCATATGACAGAGTTTAGACAAAGATAAATACAGAGAAATGATTTGCCCCCACTAGCATCTGCCTGCTCTGAAAAACTAAGCATCTTTATTTCCCACATGCCAGCATGACAATGTGGGGTATTTCTTTCTGTTAATTCTAATGCTAATACTCTTTGGGAAGTCCCCTCTATTTTTATTCATGCCTTTGTAAATAGGACTGAGATGTCATTCTTTTGCCCATACTCCTGCCTCTATCAGTATCTGCCAGGTAAATACCATAATGCCTCATTCTTTGTGTTTAGTCTCGGGCTTCCCCAGTTTTGCTGGCACTCAAGAGTTATTAGCATAATGTATTTTTAGTGAACTCTGTCAGCAGAGCACTGTATGGCTAATCAAGCACTCATTGGGGATAAATGGTGGACTTAATATTCTTATCAGGCTACTGGGGCTTAGAAGTTACCGACCCTTGTTCCACTTATATCAAAGGCACTTACAATGCTACTAGCTTGTAGCAAATTCATTTTCTGTTCATGTCTGATTGCCTATGATGGTGCCTAGGAACAGAAAACAGAAAATGGGAAATGGAAAGGAATGAAGGCCCCTGTTGCCCGAGGCCTTAATGCGATTGCAAGATATTGATCACATCGGATACTTCAGCCTAATCCTCACAGTTTCACAGGCTTTGCAAAAAATGTTTCTCATAAGCACATTTTCAATTACATTCCAACCTTACTGATTCAGAAACACTATTCTTTAAGAGGATCTATTTAATAACAGCAGTACTGCCAATTAAACTAGGAATTTTATTATTTTTCTCTAGTGTTTAATCTTGTCTGTTGTTCTTGTGAAAGCTGGATAGTCTAGGTCAAGGTAATGCCACGGATCAAATCCAGGAGCTGCTTCCCTCTGGTGCTCTGCCTTTTCCCTGGGAAGGATCAGGACTGATTGCAAGGGCAGTGTCATCTGCCCAAGCACTGAAGTTCACTCTGTGCTGCCTGCTGTGTCCTACCACATGTTCTCATTTCTATGAGTTTCCCCAGTCTTGCCACAGTTTCCTCATTTCTGCCAATTCTGCTGCAGCTCTGGCTGGGCTCCTGGGCCCAGCAGCACAGCAGAAGGGCTCCTGCAGCCCCTCCTTATCAGTGTCACTGGCCACATCACCTTTACTGATCTGTGTGCTGGGCAGTAGATTTGGCATGAGATTCAGTTTTCCTCTGAGAAGAGAAACCACAGCCAAAGGCAAAGCAAGTAATTCTTTTTCATGCTAAAATGAAGAATACTAAAGGAAGGAATTGTGCAGGCTGACACATACACAGAGATCACTAAAAAGAAAATTCACTTGGGACAGACACTAGAAATAGTATGAAAATGGGAAAAATAAGTGCCTCACTTAGTCTATAACTTTGGTTTAATTTCTGGAGTTTTTCTCTGTTTGTTTTGGGTTGCTTGGTTGATTTTTTTTTTGGTTGTTGTTTACTTTTTGGGACACACGGGGAACCATAGTTTTCCATGGATTTTAGGCCAGTTGGATGTTGTTCAGAACTCTTCTGTGGTAGATCCAGAATATCTACTGCCTTTCTGGATGGGATATGTGTTTGTGCATCTTTGTGCGTGAGTCTCTGTGCATTTTTGGTTATGCACATGTGTGCACATGTGTGAGTGTGCCTTCATCTCTGTCTGTATCTACGACTCTGTGTGTCTGCTAAGGTTTGTGCACATATCTCTGTGTGTTTTTCAAAACTTGGGCTCTCTCCCTGCAGCCACTTGTGCTGGATAACAGCAGCTCACATGGATAATCTCTGCTAATGTCTTGTCACCTCCCAGCCACAATATGATTTTGCTGTGTTCCAAAGTCAGTCTTTCAGTTTATCTGAGCTTCAGTGAAATTTAAATCTATGCATTTTGCAGAGAAAATGGTTCTAGGAGCAAATATTTCAGACGTGTCATGATGAGGATTTTTTCATGAGACCTTTCTAAAATCAGCTAATTGGTCACCAGGTGACTTAAGGTAGTTAACACAATAGCCTTCTTAAAGGCTAGAGGACAAGACACACATTTCTGCTGCAGACTTTGGAAGTTTCTGCTTTGTCCTAAGCAAATCTATTATTAAAAAGACTGGCAAATTTCCAGATATTGATTGTGTTGCTGGTGAATGTAGGTTTGACTCTCCTAAAGAGAAGTCATTCCTTTGAAGGATGGGAGAAGCACAGTGGTTATTGTCCAGTTAGCTTTTATCCAGCACCATTTGCTGCTGTTAGTTATACAGCAATCAAATAAATGTCCTGGTGCTCTAAAGGCAAGGACACTTTAGGATAAATCTTAAAGATTTCTAAAAATTAAAGAGACAAAATTATATACTTGTAAGTGCTTTGTTTTTACTTCAATATTTGTCTCGGTTTATGTAAGTGAAACAATTTGTATAGTTTTAAATCTGATATTATCTTGGAAGTGAACAAAACTAAATGAAACTCAGTTTAAATGAATATTTTTAATTAGCAGTGAATACTTAATGAGATTTATCAAAGCCACAGTATTTAAGTTCTTTAGATCAATCTTTTTGAGTGATCTCCAACAGACAAACTGC
Organism: Drymodes brunneopygia; assembly: GCA_013400955.1. Taxonomy (NCBI): domain Eukaryota; kingdom Metazoa; phylum Chordata; class Aves; order Passeriformes; family Petroicidae; genus Drymodes; species Drymodes brunneopygia. The sequence continues at coordinate 1,107,292 of VZTZ01045544.1, read as the reverse complement.
TCTGAGCAAGTCCCCACAGGATAAACAAGTTACAGATTCAGTGACTTTGAAATAACTGTCTGCATGCTACTATCTAAAGCAAATGAGACAGGTAACTTACTCCTCACATTTTTTGTAGGACAAACATTTGCAAACTGAAAACTTGAGAAATTTCAATGGAGTAGCAAACACACCATGAATGCCTAATCTAGTTTACTGCACAGTAACTAGTGTCTGTAACTAATCAGAGAATTTCATTTTTTGTTTTAACACTCATTAGTTTTCAAGTACTGCAGTCAGTATAAAATGCTATGTTTTGATACAAGAAATGAACTGATTTCTCTTCTCTTCTCTTCTCTTCTCTTCTCTTCTCTTCTCTTCTCTTCTCTTCTCTTCCCTTTGAGTCTGTACAACTGATAAATATAAGAGAATATATTAATAGTATAGGTTCAAGGATCATGATCTCGGGAAGTTAAAAAATATTTAGAATAGGGGTATTGTTTAGCTATTCTCTTTCATCTGCTTTGATCTTTTAGAAGCAGTAATATTTCTCACAGAAACACTTTTCCCTTATTGATTATGTGACATTTGGGGAACAAAGAAAATAATTTCTTACAATTATATCATGCCTTCCATTCAAATGATTCTTTAGTTTTTCACCAGTTTTATACTGCATGATGGTACAAACATCTACAGAAACAGTTGCCTAAGGTAAAGGCCAGAAATAAACTTAGACATTTATACCTCCTTTTCAAAAGACCACAGCTTTGCATTTGTTGTTGAAGCACCTGCCTTAGGTTACAATAGTGTGTATTCTATCCCCATCTCCATAAGCTGTTTGGGGCCGGGTGGGGCAGTGTTCCTCAGCCATCCTTGATGGCCCAAGGGCGGGACTTCCAATGGGCCAGCTGGTGGGCCATTAGCAGGGAGGGTCTCACGAAGTTCTCTCTGTTAATGGGCCATTAAGCTCCACTGATGGATTGCACCATTCCCATTGTGAGATGCCCCGCCCAGGG